>MU832880.1:0-64995 GCA_029204225.1 Diphasiastrum complanatum | reverse complement strand
AATGCATGCAGGAGAGTAAACCTATGAAGATAACAGGTATACTAAGTATATCCCTGAATCTAACATAATGTTCATAAAATTATTTCAGTATTGGGTTGTGCAGTCTTGAAAACATGTAAATATGGTCAAAATAGGCTGTGGAAGTAGCCTAGGTTGTCAGTAATCCAAATTCAGTAAGAAATGCACTTAGGTCGGAATCTCGAGTACGACCCTTGAGGACGAGGCCATGGTACTATGGCAGATATCGCACTTGTGCGCGAGGGGGACAATACGAGAAAAAGAAATTGTAAAGAGTGTTCACAAGAGGGATTCTAATGGGTCTTTCCTTGAAATAATGATTTGACTCTCTATTTCTAGAGCAGTTCATTGTTCTTCAAGTTGCTTGTATCATATGAGACTAATTCCTTTACTGGTGCACATGATAATGTAGTGACCTCCTACACTATGACATTCTTTCTTGTATGCTTTGGTTCTTACTCAAACATCTAGATACATCAATGATATTTGTTTTATCAACAACCCCTGTATCGGGAACTTTTTAGACAAGACCCAACTGAGGATTCTAGATAATCCTTTTTTGATTTATCCTCTAGAATATCTTCAGATTGACAAAAGCGATACTACTAATAATACGACAAACTTCTTGAATGAACCCACATATGTTACTCACATATCTCACTGAGATCTTGTAACTCAGCTACAAAAGATTTTCTATTTCTCACGAGTAAATAACATATCCGGGGAAATTGCTGAGATGAATAGCATTCACTCTCAATAGTTTTCCAATCCAACTTACCTCTAATTACATAATTCCTCCACTAAATCAACCCCTCTTTGATCCTAGTACTAAAACTAAGATTAGTTGATCCACGACAGAACTCTCAGACTTATATCCTGATCAAACTTACTTCTATTCCAATCAAAATGGAGTTAGTAATCTTTGACCTTTTACTGTACTACTTATAGATAAGGATTCAACTTTCAAACCTTGTCTAGATCCAGATTGTCCATACAATCCCTAGAAAATTTCTCTTATTTGAAAAGTTCCAATTAGGTATCCTACTCTAAATCTATCCAAAATTACTTTCAGATCAAACTTCATTTCTATACCACGGCTGGTTTTCTTCCAAAACTATGCAACCCACAAATTCCCAAATATAATTTTATCCCATCACTTCACCCCTCCTTTTAAAGAAATTATCAATTTCAATAGAAGTTAACTGGAAAGATGATATATGAAAATAAAAAAACACATGAAAAAGTCATTAATAAGTGCATTTCACAAAAGGATTCACTCAATTACAAACAGGACTTCTCCTGCAAATATTTTCAACCCGAGTGGCAGAAACTACCATTCTATCAAAATCCATTTATGCACAAAGAGATATTCTAGGTATAAGAAATCGAAACACTTTAACCTTAGAATTTATCCAGATTCTAAGTCTATTCACACAAGTAGTAAATTATATGACATAACAGCCTTTCAGAAGAAAAACTTCATGCTGGAAAGAATCATATAAACTAGTCTGATGTCTTATATTCAAGAAATTACTAAGAAGTAAAGGATTAATTGAGAAAGTGAGAAATAGATTTGAGGGCCTCTGATTTTGTAAATAATGAGATACCACATTGGGATCTAGATTAAACCTCAGAAATTTCCAAAATACCCCACATTTGATCAAACAGTTTTATTTTTCCCATATCGCGACTAGGTACTAAAACAGATGGACAACAAGTGTTGTTTTTCTATTCGTACGTACGATCGCACACGTGAGAATTGACACCCTAACATGTGTCGCCATATCATTGGTTGAAAAGTCATCGTGTGTCACTTTTTAAAGATTTGACAGTTCGCACGTGCGTACCCACGATATATAACTCACAAACTGCGAGCCATTTTTTTCACCTTTTTTTTTTCGTCCGTATATCGCACTTGTGCGCCACCTTCTTATTTGCTAGTCTTACATACTGCCTTCCCCGCGCACAGCTCCGATATCCCCGCATATGTGTCTCCGCATATCGCACTTGTGCACCTCTGTTCTATAGTGATCTCATGTATACTTCCCTCGCACAAGTCTAATATACCGTACAAAATTTTTGTGCATATCGCTCCTCTGCGAATGCTTTGGACCCCTCCCCTTCCTATCTTGCTGATCATGCACAAGTGCGATATCCCTCAGAATACCTCTATGGAGAGGAGAAAACAGACGAAGAGGAATTTTTCTTTATTAGTACAATCCTCAGCCCCTGCCATTGCCATTACCCCTCCCGTTTGAACTAGAAGGTGCCACCGCAGCAGGTGGCTCTTTGATATTCGTAAGTATCAGAGATCAACCAATTTGCTGATTTCAGAGAGCTCCATTCTACCGTGTTGTCCACCATATTACCAGGAATAATCTCGGACAATTTGTCAGGTTCACTCCCTTGACTCTTCAATGCCTTCAGGAGGCTGCTGAGGACTATATGAGCCTTTTTTTTGAAGATTAATTTTTGCTAGCTATACATGCTAAGAGAGTAATCATTATGCCTAAGGATTTCCAACTACTGATGAGGATGCGGGAAAGATATTCCAAGTTACACATGTCTCAGCCGGCTGCTCCCAGACCTAGTCCATTAGATAGAGCAGACCTCCCTACCAAGCGGCCTAGGAAGCAGCCAGCCCCCAAGAGACCCCCGAAGAAAGTTAGGAGGGCCAATACCACACATTCTCCTCAACTTAACCCCATTGGTAATGTAGATACTGCTGCACTAGATACGATTGTAAATATAGCTACATCAATTTTGGATAATCTTGTTATTCTTGTAGATACTTGCTCATCCACCTCCTCCTATTTCAAATTTTTATACATATTTAGATTCAGATGATTATCTTAAATTTGAGAGTGACATAGCCGATGTTGTAGATAGAATTGGAGTTCCATTTTGTTTTAGATTAGAGGAACTTGACTTCAGTATAAACTATAGAGTTATTGATTGTTTGGATCTAGAAAATAGACGGGCTTCTATCAGTGATCCTGTGATAGAGTCTGGGATTACACTCTTGAAATATGACATTGCAAGAGATTCATCCAATGAATTGTTGGTGCTCAGTAACTTTTTTCTTCAAGCCTTCAAGGAGAATAACGACACTTTGTCACAGTGTCTGACCAGTGGATTCACACCAGCAACAAAATACCTGCTCGTGCCTTATCATACCAAGTGAGATATGTTAAATGCTTCTTGCTGTTTAATGCTTTATCATTGGCATTATCAATGGAAATAGTTCTCAGATTTGTAGCTAATGGACTTTCTATCTTATTTTGCAGTGAGCACTAGAGTTTAAACCTAATCTCTATTAAGAGATCTGTAGATAATACTGTTAAAGTATTTTGTGTCAAGATGAACTCGGCTAGCAATACACATAAGGATGTAAATATATACTTGCCATATTTAAGTAAATACATTCCAACAGATGTTCCCCATTCAATTGACTGGCAGATCGTCAGTTTGGAGGTAAACTTTGTCCTTCTTAACAACATTTTGAAATCAGTATTGTAATGTATTTGTTTCATTCTAATTTCATTCTGTTTCTTAATTGCTTTCTTGTGTGCTGAATTTTTTTGCAGTCACCCCAACAAAATGATTCATTCAGCTGTGGGTGGTACACTTTATATAATACAAAGTTATTTTTTGAGTGGTTCAACCTTCAGGAGGATGTTGATATTTCAAAGGTAATTTATTTTGTTTATTCTTGGTTTTGGAATCGTGACTAGTTTTTCTATTTTGTTGATTTTTGTAGCCATTACTAATACATGAATGTTCTATCTTGCAGTTTACACTTCTTGAATACACATTAAACCAGGTGTATAGGTTTAGGCAAGAAATTATCCTAAGCATATTGGCGAGGGCAAGGCTTCAGCCTCCCATTGTTGATGATGGTGCTAAGGATGATGTTATTATATTAAATAAAGATCAGAAAGATATAGATAGCACAGAACAGATATAGATTGCACATGCATAGAATTGATAGGAAAATATACACTGGTATATCAAGTGCTGCTCCATTTTATGAATTCGGGAGCACAAAATACATGTATTTGCCCAACTTGGGCTTTCATTTATTGAATGAAAGAGTCTATACGCAGATTTTTATTAAACTTTATTTGAAGCTATTGTTCTTCCACAATGGTGATTGTTGTAGGTAGATCTTTGCAGCATGTTATCAGCTCCTGTCTTTTTTGCATCTGTGACAAATATTAGTGAATGTGCAATTGCAAATTATGTCATTTTCAATTATTTTTTACTATTTTGAAATGGCAATAAACATAGAGTACTTACGAGTCTTTGGCCAAAACAAAAAGTCATAATGCCTCTCAAACATGACTTCAAACAAAAGCTAGTTCATCCCTTAACACAACTATATAGAACATGAATTTGGATTTGTTGAAACGATAAAGCTCTAAACCATTACGGGGGGTGAAGGTCAGGCTCTGAGGCCCTTCTGCCCTGGAAGGCTGTGCGCCCTCGGGCGGAGGCCCTCGTGCGCACAGCCTTCCACGGGCAGAAGGGCCGAGGAGCCGGCCCTTCCCTTGCGTGAAATTTGTTTTCACTTTTTTTTCTTTGTTTTTTTTAGGTAAATTTTTTTTTTACACGCACCTTCCGGGCGGAAGGTGCGTGTAAAAAAAAGTGAATTTTTTTACGTGTACTTTCTGAAGTCCAGAAGGTGCGTGTAAAAAAAATTTGCCCCACAAATTATGTTCTGTGAGGCAGTCAGTTTTCTTTGTAAAAAAATTGAAAACTAATTTTACGGATCTTGTTAGGCAAGTCATTAGAATTTGTTTTAAGGCCCTAACAAAGTGGGATAACATATTTAGTCATCCTCCCAAACCTATCTTGTATTTTTCTTGTGCATTTTGTTTCTTCTTGTTTAGAATGGCACCAGGAGCAATATGCAGCTAGAGTCGAATTTTGGCTTTGGGTCGAATTTTGACTCAAGGTCGAATTCGAACCCTTCATCTTTCCAACCAAAGCAGAAACTATTCTGCAGATACTACAAGAAAACTGGACATGAAATCAAGGACTTCAGAACTTTGAAATATAAGAATGAGAAGAAGAAGCAGTACCAACAACAAGCACATAGTGCTTCAACCAGTTTTTCAACCCAGTAACAAGAGGACGATGAAACAGCTTATATGATGAAGGTCGGAGATCAACAAGTTATCGATTCCTGGTATCTTGATTCTGGAGCAACACAACACATGACTCACCACCAAGATTGGTTCAAAGATTATAAATCTTTCACCCACTCTCGAGTTGTGCAATTTGGAGACAACTCATCACATTCGATTCAAGGTAAAGGAACAGTCATAATCAAATTTCAGAAAGGTGAAGTCAACATTTTCCACGTTCCAAATCTGACCAAGAATCTGCTCTCAATGCCTTCAGCATCATACTTTGCCTTGAATATTCATTTGCATGGAATTAGATTTCTATCCTTTGGCAGTTCGGTGATCGTCCACGTTTGATTCTCCATTAGAGAATCAAATTTTGTGTCCATTGATACGTTCCAATGTTCAGCATAAGGTTTAGACATTGCCTCTGAAATAGTATTCGGTTTCTGCACAAAGTAGCAGACTGCATCATCCATAAATATGGATGGAGGCTGTCTGGGTCGATTCGATCTTCTAGCTGAATTTTGACCCTCTGTCGTTCAGGCTCATTTTCCAAGTTTGTATCGATTTTCTAATTTTCGACCCTTGGGCTCAAAAAATTTGTCCTCCAGAAAGATGACATCTTTGCTCGTGAATGTTTTTTTTGTGTCCAGATTGTAGAGTTTGTATGCCTTGTGATCTGGAGAGTAGCCATTGAAAATTGATTTTCTGCTTGTGTTGTCCAGCTTCTTCCTGAGGTCTTCAAGGATCTGAGCATAAGCAATGCAATGAAACACTCTAATGTTTTTGAGTGATGGTTTCGATTCTGTCCACACCTCATAAGGTGTTTTGCCATTCAGGGCTTTGGTAATGAATCAATTTTGAAGATAGGTGACTATAGTAACAACTTCTGCCAAAATTTCTTTGGACGAGAGGCATGGGCCAGCATGCTCTTGGCACTTCCAATAAGTGTCCGATTCTTCCATTCATCTACACCATTGGACTGAGGTGAGTAGCTTGCTGTGAATTGTCGATGTATTCCATTATAGATGCCTTGAGCTGCATGAAGAACTTGAATGCCTCTGATTTGTTCTTCAGAAAATATGTGGCAATCCTTTGAGAGAAGTCATCGATGAAGGCTTAGGAGGTATAGAGCTCCCCTTGTGGAAGCAATCTGCATCGGGCCACATATGTCACTATGTACAATATCTAGTAGGCTTTTGGAAGTATGGACCAAGTCAAAAATGAAAGGACTTCTAGCATGCGTGTTGACTATACAGCTTTCACATGGAGGAGTTGGCTTGTTGATAGAAGGCAGATCTTGTACTATTCTCTGAATCGACATTTGTTGAATACTATTGAAATTCAAATGGCGGTGTCTGAAATGCCAAAGCATATCAGATGATTCAGAATCCAGATCATTATTGTCTCGGAATCGAAATTTTTCGAATCCGACTCAACATACTGATATTTGTCAGACAGCAGAGATATCTCACAAACATGTTGAAAAAGTATGGAATGGCCAACTACAAACCAAGTTACTTTCCACTCGACCCTGGACTAAAGTTGTCAAAGGAACAATCTCCTCAAACCGAAGAAGAGAAGGAGGAAATGAAGAAATATTCGTTTCACTCCATCATCAACTCACTGATGTATGCAATGGTCTGCACTCGACCCGACATTGCATATTCAATCAGTTCACTCAGCCAGTTCCTATCAAATCCAGGCCTAGCCCATTGGAAAGCACTTGCAAAGGTCATGAAGTACATCCAAGCAACCAAACATCTCAGCATCTGTTATAGAACTAGCCAATCTACCAATATTCTAGAAGGATACACATATGCAGATTGGGCAGGGGATATCGATACCAAAAGATCGACTTCTGGATTTTTATTTTTATACAATCAAGGCCCGATCTCTTGGAACAGCCAAAAACAGACCTCAGTACATTATCATCAACTGAATCATAATATATTGCTGCCATGAATGCTACCAAGAAGGCAATTTGACTGAGACACCTGCTAGCAGAAATCGACCTTGCACAATCACATCCAATGACCATTTTCTGTGACAACCAAAACACCATAGCACTCTCTCTAAAGCCGAGATTTCATTCTCGAAGCAAGCATATCAAAATCAAGTATCACTATTTGAGAGAGAAAGTGTAAAGCAAGGAAGTATCACTAGTTTATTGTAGGATAGATCTGATGGTAGCAGATTACTTCAGAAAGGCTCTTTCCAAAGAGCATCATCTCAGATTTAATGAAAAGTTAAATTTGAAAATCAAAGCTTTCCAGGATACACATTAAGGGGGAGTGTTGGAATTTGATGCTCAGCCTCAAATCCATCTATTAATGAGCATCCTGAAAGCTATACAAAATCTGCGAAAAGGCAAGGCTCGAATTTCTGAGCAGAAGGTTGAAAAGTCCAGTATTGGATTTTTTCGACCCAAGTCTTCTCCGACCCAATGTAACTCTTATCAAAAAAGAATTTTTTGACCCTGGATCGGATCAGATCGAGGTAGAAATTATTTGGGCATCTTCGACCCTGGATCAGGTCAAATCGGGTCTGATTTATCCAACCCTGAAAAATCCGACCCTAAACATATTTTTCGACCCAGTGTATATTTTCTCGATCCCTTGTATAAATTTGATACACTGTAAAATTTTGATACTGTTGGTCGGAAATCTAACCCAACGACTTCTCGTTGACAGTCGGAAAAATAGAAATAGTTGTGAGGGTTGTGGCATCATGCGTCTATAAGCCCATGGGCCAATGAGCACTTGTAAATAAATAATTTGGGCATAAACTTGACTTTGGGCCATGTAATTAAAAATAATAGTAGAAGACCAAAGTTAAGCTTAAACTTAAGTTTCTAAGTTTGATTAACTAGTCAAAGTCAATTGGTGATAGGTGAAGTGTGTTTCTCTCTCCACCATTGATTAGTTTGTGTTTTTGTTGAAGGGTTTCAATCCCACCTTCCTTGGAATAGCCAATAGGAGAAAGGGGCAAGGGCCTTCTCCATCCATAAAAAGACACCATTTGTATCATATTTTCATGCTTAATGAGGAGGAGGAAACTCTACCATTTTGGAGAGGAGCATCCTCATTTGCTATTCAGTACTTGCTAATGCTCTTTGTGTGTTTGCTTTTGCTTTCTAGCTTAAATGTTTTTGGTTTCAATTGTTAGCGTTTCTCCATTAGCATGCACAATGAGCAAATGAGCTAACCTCCCCTCTCACTCTCTTTCTCTCCCTCTTGCTCTACCTCTACTATCTATCTATCTCCCTCTCTTTTTTTCTTCTCTCCCTCTTTCACTCTAAATCATGATGTATGTGTGGTTAGTGTAGGGAAGAATAGTGTTAACAAGTGGTAGTGTTAGGAAGAAGAGTAGGAGCATCTAAAACTAGCATCTTGACATAGTTAGGTACCTATCCAGTGATCTAACCCTCTTTGATAGGCGGAAGGGTTGCTTACCGACTAAATCTACACACCCTATAGTGGTGCCATTGTTGGGGATAGGTTTCACTAACTAGTTTAGTTGCATTTTTAGTTGTTTTTGCTTTTTTTGGAGTGTTGTTAGGTGGATTTTGGGTAGAATTAGCTTGGTTTTTGTACTTTCTTGTGCTTGAATTGTTCACAACTAGCGGAGGAGGTGTAAGAGGGTAGTGGATACCCAAAATAGCCTCTAAGGGCTTGGCATCCAGCCAAAAACCTTGGAAAACCCATAAAAATGTTCAAATCTGCATTTTGGAAGGAAAAGAGGCAAAAATCTCATCAAATTCTGTTTTCTCCAAAACCAGAAGGGACCAACATTTGCATGACTGACAGCAGCTCCAGGGTACTGTCCTAGACCTGCATAGAAGCATGCGAGAGTTAGTTCCAAGCAGATCTTGAAAATTTAGAGAAAAATCATAAAAATTCTAAAAAACTCTTGTAAAAAAGTGGAGCCCAAGGATCCACATGCTAAGATACTCACAACTTTGCTAGCAAGCCGTGTTAACTTATCCCTTGGAGAGTTACTGCGAATTGCGCCGCAAGCCAAGAGTCTCCTGGCTGAATGGGCCAAGGCGGAAGCGGCACTAGTAACACAAGAGCCCCTATACTGTGCGGGCTACAAAAAAATCAGCAACGTCCTTCACATTGGGGCAGCGTGGGAAAGCGAAGAACACAATATCACTCTACCAATCAAGCACAAGAGATTCAAGGACGAGGTAGCAGTGGTAGATGGAGGATCAGGTGTAAATTTGATATCCACTACTTTTTATCAAAAATAGGGTGTGCAAGGATTGAAGCTAGCAAAATTTGTCATCAAGCTAGTGGATCAATCCTATGTAGAGCCAAAAGGTGTAGTTGACGACATCCCGGTGAAAATAGTGGGAATGCAGTTTGTAATCACTTTTGTGGTGATGGACATTCCAGAGTCTCCTTCTACCTACCACATTTTACTAGGAAGACCTTGGTTGAGGACCGTGCAAGTGATTCACAACTGGAGAACCGAAAAACTCACTTTCAAAAATAGAGAGCAGACTATAAAGGTCGATCCAACCACATGGGCGGTGAAACTAATTACACCAAAAGCTGATGACAAATTGTCCACCACTAATCACACAATTGATCGCACAAGGCAAGCCAAGGGAGGTCATTATGACTCTGAAACAGATATTGTGAGATGGACGGACGCATTGACAATCGTTGACTGTATGGCTGGGCATGCTTGTCAACCAGATTTAGATCCAGAACCCAGCACATCTTCACCCAAGTGCTATACATTGGACACGCCAATCACTTTCGGGGTGACTATGATCAACGTAGCATGGCTGTTAGTGGAAGCTATTGAGAACCCTGTGGACGATGTGTTATGGCCATATTCGGTTAAGGACCTGGAATAGTCCTAATATGGTAGACCGGCCCTCCAGTATTCAAGATTATTGGTCATGCCTAGATTTAATTCCATGTCAAGGCCAGTTTGTGACTAATTACCTTGAGAGGACCCAGACACTCTAATTGAGAGTATTGCATGTCTGTGTGACAAATATAGGCAGGAGGACTGCATGAAGATGTGTGATCTATTTATAGTTGACCTGAATGGGAGTTGCATGGTTTCATGCACAAGACTCTACTCTCTATATAATGAGGTAGGGATTCTTCCGTCGACATATTGGGTTTAGGTTACCAGGTTCTCTCTTCTCCTCTTGCTTCACATGGCATGGCTTGGGGGCTAGATCCGGCTTTGATCTACGTTTGGTTGGGTGGTTTGGCTCCATAGTCTCTTCTATTGTGTTTTCCTATCCTCATCTTAGGAGTAATCCTTTAGGGTCATTATATTGGTATTAGAGCCCGACCAAGATGCAGTCTTGGATAGGTGGAGGCAAGCTCTACATCAAATCAAAAGCACATGGATTATGTCCCAGATAGGTGTGCGGAACTCTCAAGAGAAGAATCGAGTTTTGGATCTTCTAATTCTTGTTTGAAGCATGTTGGCAAGAGGAGTGGTAGAGTGCACTTCCACCGGATGATCTTTTTGTTAATACTGCTTCTAATTAGCATGGATTCATGTCCGATTTTTTTGGAAACTTTGAGGGAAACTTTGTCTGATTTTTTTTTTTTGTGTATACAAATCTGGTAGCTTGTTTCCCATGTCATTGATGGTTGTAACACGTAGGACAAGTTTATGTTTATTGATAGATTGAATATGTTCAGTTTATCCTGGAAAACAAATTATGAGAACCAAGTTTATGGATTCTACTGTTTGCATGTGAGGATTCAGATTTGAAGACATAATCCTCTAGATGGTTGAATTTAGTTGTCAGCTTTTTAAGTTAAGTCACCTGTGGATCAAATAACTTGTTTGTTAATTACCAAGAAATCGTTGATTGCTATCTGTGCTTCTGGCTGCGGAATGAACAAGGAAGTTCAACCTGTGCCTTTCTTATTCCAGTTTACATCTACCTTCTGGATGGTCATTTTTTGGTTTCCAAGAAAACGAACCTAGATTTCATGCAAACGAACCTCTACTTTGTGCTGTCGTGGATGTTTTAAGATTGGGTTGCCTTGACCTGACAGCCTGTTGATGGTAGTTTCAGAATCTGTTGTTCCCTATCTAGGAAATCTAGAATATTCTCTCTGAAAGTTCTTATATTCTCTCTTTTTTTTTGTACCAATATCGGATCCAAGCACGTTACCTGAAGAGAAACCCGAGCAGTCGTATATCCACCCTCCAGTTTGATATTGTCCGTACCGATATCAGATCCAAGCGCACAAGCTAAAGAAAATTTCGAGCAGTTGCACATTGTTGGGGGTATTCCCAACAAAGTGTAAATAAATAAAATCATCCAATAAAATGTGTTGCGAGGGCATGGCATCCTGCATGTATAAGCCCATGGCCCAATGAGCACGCAAGTGAAGTTGTAAATAAAATAATAGACTTGGGCCCTTTGTAATTAAAATAAAACTTGAGGCCCAAAGTCGATTCTAAACTTAGAGTTTACTTTTTAGAGTTGGGTCCAATTTTGGACTCACATGAATCTTGTAATTTCCAATGTACTTTTTGTGGACCCTTGGATCAAGTTGGGTCCAAGATGAATGGATAGGATCAATTTGAATATTAGCCAATAGGATTGAGGGGCAAGGGCCTTCCCCATTCTATAAAAAGGCACCATTTGTACACTATTTTCATGCTTACAATTTTATTGGAAAAATACTTAAAAAAAAAAAACTAATTCCATTTCCAGTTAAATCCTATGGTGAATTATATTCAAAAGATCAGACTAGTAGTGTTTTTACTAGTACTTTAATTTTTTATATCGGTAATTCAGCCCAGGTAGAGGATAGAAATGAAATTATTTCAGATTTTTTCCTACAGTAATTAATTTTAAAACATTTACTAATGTCGTTACGTCTTCTCAGTACCTTAGCTAAAATAGATTTTTAGGGAACTAAAAATCCTAGGAGGGAAGAAGAGTGGACATCAGAGGTAGTAAGTGTGATCGAGAAATGTATTTCGCAGTTAGATTTTTTTTAATCCCTGTAAATAATTGCTTAATACCAGATATTAATTTTCTGAATAGAATTCATTTAGTTGAATTCATAACTGATATCTTTGTAACCATTGAGTTATCCGCAGTTTTGGATGTCAATTGTGATGTTAGAAGTAGAATCTGATACATGGAATACCAGTGGATCTGTTAATGGATAGAAGCTTGTACCTAGAGTTAATGCTCTTGGATCTAGGGGGATTCGAAGCTTATCATTAGCTAGAAAGGATCAGAATGTAATATTGAACCATGTGAATTCTTCTATCTAAATCAAGATCAGGTGTGGATTTGTGGTATCCATCTGATAGGCATGCCAGCCATCCAAATAAAGGAATTTTCCAGAGTATGGGAACAAGAGATAATATCCTATGTGGATTATAGGATAGCTAGAAGATCAGTGGATCTCTAGAATATCAGATAAGGCGGTTAAGAATTTTCTAGAATAAAAAGCTGATGGTATGGGACATCAGTAATTTTGGAAAGAGAATTCTAGGATAGTAAAGATCTGATGATCAATGGTGTGTGAATCAATGAATACAAGACACATGTCCATATGTCATTTCACACGTGTCTAGCTGTCACTTCACACGTGCCAAAGCGTGCGGACTAATCGGGAGCCAACACCTGTCCGTTGACCGTTGATCGCACGCGTGAAAAAAAATTCGCTATAAAAGGCACGCAACTCGATTAATTTTTTGCTTTATTTTTCTCGAATTTCACGGCATATCACTCTTGTGCGCGTGCTTTGTGTTGCCTGTAATTTCTTGATCTTTACCTGTGCATAAGTGCGATATCCCGGTTCTATCTGCCTACTTGTCTTTAGATAGTAACATGCATGAAAGTAGAAGAGAAACTGGCAACTTTAATTTATAGTATTGAAGCTATATGTCCATCACTGGACTTCAAGCAAGAAAATCAACGATTTATTCAAGATGTTGTGAAAAGTTGAAGCTATTGTCCATCGTTGGGACAGTAGTAGTAGAGAGTTTCTTTTGGTGAAGCAATCCGCCCACCGTTGAGTTCTATGTATGGGATTCATTCCATAAAGCAAGGACAGGTAGGTTGTCCGCATCATTGGACATATGCACTTCATTACACACGTTACTGTGGCCAAAAATCCGCAAGGGATAGAGCTATCCCAACGTTGCAAATCAGAGTTGAAAATGCGATGCAAGCGGACTATATGCAGCTGTAAACAGTGTATACTTTCAAAGAAACGTTGCCTCCATCGTTGCCTTTTTAGGTAGGCTATGCTTACATTCTACTGAGTGTATACCTTTAATATATCCATTGCTGAATCGCTACACAAGAAACCTACTTATGCTTCTGTATGATGGGTTAGCATCATCAATAGCTAAACGGCTATCAACGAATTCTTACAAAGAAGGTAGAGCGTTGAGCTAGTAAAGTGAGAGGAAAGGAAGAGCTTACCGTTGTGATGAAACCGTTTGTCGAACAGTGTGTTCTTATAGTGCCAATCTGAGTGGTTACCTGGAAGGTGAGTGGAAGAGGGAAAGTTACTTTCCTCCAGTTTAAGATTTAATTTTTTTCTTTTGATTTCCAATGGGAACACCCCTTAGTCAAGAATTAAAAAACTTCTACATAAGTAAGTTTTTTTAAAAAAGGACCTTATATAAATGGAGAGGTAGTACGTCCATCGTTGTCCACTTGTTAAAAACCGAAACGACGCAGAATTGAACGAAGGAGGATCCATATGAGAGAGAGAGAGAGAGAGAGAGAGAGAGAGAGAGAGAGAGAGAGAGAGAGAGAGAGAGAGAGAGAGAGAGAGAGATGCCTTGAGATAAAATGAACCAAACGACAAATTACGTTAGGCAATGGTCAATTGGTCCTCGGGCAACTCGGTGGCCTCCGCCTCTCAATGCTCGGGTCCTAAGTTACTTGTGGTAATGGCCGTTACGTAATACATAACTTGTTTTTGGCCTTGAGAATGATAGTAGAAGAGCATAGGTGAACTATTAACTTAAAAAGGTTAAAATAAGTGAATCTGTATCATGCACATCTAGAAGCATCGGGACGCTTCCTTTTCTCTCTCGAGCCTTCCCTTTTTCATCACGCCCACCCGTCTTTCTCCATACTTTTTCTTCATCTCCATCAATTCTCTCCTGCAATGCAATAGTGTATATATTTTCATGTTGCTGCTGCATTGTTCAAAAAATTTATATACTATCCTTACTTTTCTCGCAATTTCTATCACAATATTAGATAAGCTCATTTTCTGGATCAGCAGTTAATTGAAAAGGACTACTGTTTTCTTCGGCATTCTTCAAGCTTGCATTGTAATTTCCGGTGCGTTTTGATATCTCGGGTTGCTTGTTTAGGGATGGATTTGTTCTCCGGTGTCCGAGATCCTTCAATTGCCACTTTCTGTCAACTGATCAACAATCCCGAGGAACATGAGAAGGGGGCAAACACTCCCGCTCGTTCCTATGCAACAGACAGGCGTGCCATGGCAAGCACTGCCGTGGATGTGAAGGAGCTGCCGAATTCTTATGTCTTTATTGCAGATATGCCGGGTTTGAAGCCTTCCGACATCAAGGTGAGCTTCTGTCATATTCACTTCCTCCCGGCCTTCAGCTTTGACGTGTTCTCTTGATAAATATTGCTTGTATGCATCAAGTCCAGATACACGTACTGTTCAATAATGTCACTATGATTATTTCCAGATACACGTACTGTTCAATAATGTCACTTTTTTGTGTTTGTCAAAAATGTCTGCTAATTACCAGTAGACGATCCTCTCTTTTAGGTTCAGATCGAAAATGACAATGTTCTCACCATCAGTGGCGAAAGAAAGCTGCAAGATGAGGGAGAATCGGAGGGAAAATACTTAAGATTGGAGCGTGGTGCCGGCAAGTTTATGCGCAAGTTCACCCTCCCTGCAAATGCCAAATCTGATGCCATTGCCGCCAAATGTCAGGATGGGGTGTTAGCAGTTACTGTGCCAAAAATTCCTCCGCCGGAGCCTAAGACTGTCAATATCACCATCTCTTAATGCTGTGGAACCACATCAGATTCTCATACAAGCAAATTTTCTTGGCCTTCCTCGTTCAGCTTCTGGCTCTTCTAGTTTGAATATGATTCTCGTTTGCAGCAGTGTAGTTGGGCTAATTATTTACTTGTTTGGTTAGATAATCTTTGTGGAGCAGAGGTTATGCTCTTTGTTGTTTTAGGATTGGCCATCTAGTGTTAGCTGTGTCATGTTCGTTCAAGTCTGATCGCGCTGCCTTTCCCAGAGCAGGTGGTTTGTACTTAGTTAATAGTAAGATCTGATATAAAAAAAACATTTGCAAGCTTCAATGCGATGTTCTGATTTCATGAACATGGACCATGTGCTGAAAATAATATCATCACTAAGCTTCAATGTGGGAGAAAATCACTCTATCAATGAAGAAAGATGGAAAAACTCATCAAAGTATAAAAGGATATACAAAAGGATGAAACATGAAACGTTAATGTCCCAGGGCGAACAAACATAGTTGATATCAAATGCAGAATATGTCAAGCATTTGGTCCTTTAATTAAGACTGATGAGGAGTTGAAAGTGCTTGAGAACGTTGTAAAGTGACATCAATATATCAATATGTTCATAGAAATATATGATGATGGATAGTGTAGCACTATATCCTTGTTACTTAATAAAAATCTTTGAAAGAAAGTTAAAAAATTGTTAAACTTCTTATGCAAGTAGGATGATTGATATTTTTACCAAGTGCACGACTACGATAATCTCACTCTTTTTCATGAGATGCTTGAGAATCAGCCCCTTAGATGGTGGAAGAGTGCTGAAGGTCTTGTTGAAAAGTATTAGCAATAACTTCATATTTGAAAGTGTCATTCATAGTATTAGCAATAACTTCATACTTAAAAGTGTCAATCATCTCATGTGAAAAAACAAGGTCTACATGTCAACAAACTGACTGCGAATTGAAGCTTGGCAAAATGTTTCTGTGCTCTTAAACATTACGAAAATAACTAGTATAAATAATGACATCAAAGATATCTGGAATGAAATTATGTGACACGGTATGATCTCCCCACAAAGGGCATTACATAAGATGAGTACCAAGAAAATCAAGTGCATAGTCACAAGAACACTTACTGAGCTTAAAAAATATCATGTGGAAGTCCCAATTTAGTGCGATGAGCTATAGTAAATAAATCAAAAGAAAGTACAAGAGCAAAAGAACATGACGTGCAACCAATCGAGCTCCTACACCAAGACTAGCACATGAAAGAAGACACGTCCAAATCGCATCAGAATCACTAATAAGCTGAGAAAAAAATTGCTCTAGAATTGCTCCATAGGAGAGTTTTGAAAACATATTTGTTGCTGACCATAGTTTCAAAAGGAGGCATAAAGAAACGTTGCACAAGAGTTAATTATAAATACCTAGAATTATATAGATGTTTTTGAAACGTGAGATTTCTTTTTTATATTGAATCAGTAAAAAGATGTTGGATTATCTTACTAAAACCTGGAAACAAGTGCAAGGGCAACAAGGGCTCAACTTCTAGAAATGTAGTTAAAACAGTGCCAGCTCTAGATATAAAATTAACACCACTCGAGAAAGTTGGATGACAAATTTTTCTCCTAGAGAATTGACCTTCACATGTATCAAAAGAAGTCTGTGTCAATAATAGACAATGATAATACAATAGGAGTAGGAGGAGAAGATCACTATAAATATTTAGAACTGTTAGCAAAGCACTGAGTGAGAATTTCGAAAGCATCTTGTGAGTTTTCAAGCTTTGGCAACAAATTAAAATGATGAACAAATCTTTCCAAAGTATCTCGCACAAATGAAGTGACAAACTCAAGAGTACCAATGGGAATACCAAGCATCCTAATGTCATGCTCAAGAGACATGAATCTCATAGGAAGAAAAAAAATTGTTTGAAGGCCTTGTGGACACCAAACCACATTACTTAGACCTATTCAATGTTAAGTTCGAGAGACGAGAGCTAATCTGAAAATGCAAGAAATTTGGGATGTCCATTAACAAGACCCAACATATATGTATCATCTACAATTGAGGGAAACAAATATGAGGAAAGACCAATAGTCATAATACACAAGGCACGTAATTTGCGAGTGGGCCTCCAATAGAATAACTTTGTCGAGTTCCCACATTAAAAAGAATAACAATAACATCACTTGCCCAAGAAGCATGACTAAAATATAAAAGAGAATCATGCAAGCAAAAAGAACAAACAAAAGATTAAGTTCAGTAACTGGACATTGTGTTGCACGAAGTTCTTAAAAAATAGCTCATTGAGACACAAAGTTGTAAACAATAGCAACTTCCATTTGTAAAACAACTCAATTAGGATGAAGGTCCAAAATGACTCTTAGATTGAGCATGAGCGACAGTCTCACATCCACTAAAAGTAGCACACTTAAACTAATGTGGGGAAAGATGAGCATAAAAAGTTTCATGCAGTTGAAAATAAAGAGTTCTAGTAACCAACTTAAATAAAACCTCACCCACCGTGATCAAACAACCGCTCCCAGATGGCTTGTCCAAAGCTAATAACCAAGCAGCACTCTAAATTCAAGCATTAGAAGAAGGAATTTGCACACTTGAATAAATAAAATAAAGTTTGTAGTAGAATCATCTGGTGAAGCGAGGATGCTCAAAGAGTAGCCCTAAAGGGCCAGAAGTAGAAATGAGTGCTACAAAGAAGAGGTTTGATTGATTTTTTTTTCTAAAGTGGTGGTTGGAGGCCCTTCTAACAATGGAAGTACATAAGGGATGGACCTTCCCCATCATGAAAATATTTAGAAATAATTTTAGCTTCTTTTTTTTTTGTAATTTTTTTTGTTACATGCACCTTATGGGGTAGAAAGTGCACCTGAAAAAATTGTTATGAATATTTTTTTTGCATAGATTCCTCCGTAGGAGGTTGCAACGTTTCTTTGTGAAACCCCAAAAAAGTGATTTTACTTTTGTGGAATTGGCACAAACCATCCAAATTTAGTAGATGGATAGTTGAAGCAACAAGCATAATTGCCTACTAAGGATACCAATTGGATAGTCCTTCCTGTACTCTCCAGGTTGAGTTAGCACTGCACCAATGGCAAACTTCGATGCATCAGTGTGCACGTGAAACACCATGTAATCTGGAGCTCGCAAGATAGGAGCAATTGTCAAGGCGTGTTTGAGTTCCCACATTAAAAGGAATAACAATAACATCACTTGCCCGAGAAGCATGACTAAAATATAAAAGAGAATCATGCAAGCAAAAAGAACAAACAAAAGATTAAGTTCAATAACTGGACATTGTGTTGCACGAAGTTCTTAAAAAATAGCTCATTGAGACACAAAGTTGAAAACAATAGCAACTTCCATTTGTAAAACAACTCAATTAGGATGAAGGTCCAAAATGACTCTTATGAGCGACACTCTCACATCCACCAAAAGTAGCACACTTAAACTGATGTGGAAAAAGATGATGAAAAGTTTCATGCAGTTGAGACCAAAGAGTTCTAGCAACCAACTTAAATAAAACCTCACCCACCGTGATCAAACGACCGCTCCCAGATGGCTTGTCCAAAGCTAATAACCAAGCAACACTCTAAATTCAAGCATTAGAAGAAGGAATTTGCACACTTGAATAAATAAAATAATGTTTGTAGTAGAATCATTTGGTGAAGCAAGGATGCTCAAAGACTAGCCCTAAAGGGCCAGAAGTAGAGATGAGTGCTACAAAGAAGAGGTTTGATTGATTTTTTTTTTCTAAAAAACAGAGGGGGGATTTGGGGGTGGGGGTGGTCGGAGGCCCTTCTAACAATGGAAGGACATAAGGGGTGGACCTTCCCCATAGAATTAATTTGAGCTGCTTCTTTTTTTTTGTAAGTTTTTTTGTTACATGCACCTTATGGGGTAGAAAGTGCACCTGAAAAAATTGTTATAAATTTTTTTTTTGCACAGATTCCTCTGTAAGAGGTTGCAACGTTTCTTTGTGAAACCTCAAAAAAGTGATTTTACTTCCGTGGAATTGGCTCAAACCATGGATGATGCCAAATTTAGTAGATGAATAGTTGAAGCAACAAGCATAACAATGCTCATATTTTTTGCTTGACTCTGTTTACTTTGTCAATATTACAGCTTCATGCATTGCAACTATTTGAATATCTTATCCAAGCAAAACAAGACATTTTCCAAATGCCCTCCACTAGACATCACGTGCTATCATTAATAAAGAAAATACCATTTAAAGCTAGCAACTCAAAATGTTGATATTGTTGAAGATCGCATTGATTTACTAAAAATGATACTAAAGAAATAGGAATTAAAATGAGAAAACACAAAATGAACCACAATGCCAAATTAGAGAAAAATGTATTACCTGATTAAGATCAACGTCTATTTGCAGATTGTACCACTCAAAAAAAATAGCTTTGTATTGTACAAAGGGAACCATACACAACTGAAGGAATCCTTCTAATGTATAGACTGCAAATATTGAAAGAAAAGTATTAACAATACGATAGATGTTTTATGCAAAAAAAGATGAAAAACTCCAGTCCAAAAAAGATTCGAATTAGCAATAATGTTTACCGTAATAGATTTTACTTTTATTTCACCAATTGATGTGGTTGTTGTCAATGTATGACAAATGGCTATGGGAAGCAAAGATTCAAATTCTCAATGTGTATGGTCAATTGAATTCATTTTTGCACAAAGAAAATTTGATACTACTCCTTTATTTAGTTTGATTGAAAAAATGTTTAAGCTCCGCTGTTGACTGCAACATTGAAAATGAAATTAGAATCACTATAGAAAAATATATATATACAAATAAAGGACAAACATTGCTCAACTAAAAAAAAACTTACTCGTTTTCATAATGAATAAAATAGAATCTGACCACTGGACTGCACTCGATAAAGTATACCACCGGCTCAAAATTGGCCTCCTTTGCCTTCACTATAGTCATAAAAAAAGGGCTTACAACAAAAATGTCTCGCAGGGGATCGAGGCTAAGAGAAAAAAGGAGGGGACGAGTGAGAAGAAGAGCGAGAAGGAGGTGACATCCCACACGTGGGAGAATGGAGATTCAGAAGAGTTGGAGGAGAGCTCCAAACTTAGATAGCGCATCCTGCTCTACCGCCATCTCAGCATCTTGCATAATAGTGCCCTGAAAATCGCGACCGATCAGGGACTTTTTGCAAAATCAGTGAGAAAATATGCAGCAACAGTTAATGGAATTCACAATTTTGGTGAAAACAAGCAGGTGAAAAATGAGTTCACCGATTTGAAAATATGGTTTTGATTGAATAATGAATACTGGTGCAAATAGTCAAACCCAATGGGTGAAAAAAATGAAACTATGCTTTGAAGTGTCTATCTCTACGTTCGCCATAGTGTTTTCCTCGTTCTTCCTAGAGAGGCGCATGGACATTTTGGCTCGGAGAATGGTAAACCCCCTTGGTTTATACTAGTAATGTACGTGAAATAGCTTAACACAAAAATTTGCATAAAAGATGAGGTCCAAAATAATGTGATGGAAAAGGTGGACTATATTATTGCACGTATTAGAGCGAGTCACAAGATATTGGTCATGTAAGTGAGTGTCAACATGAAGAATTGGGTATTTGTGCATGAAAGAGAAAATTTCCAAGAAGGGTAGTTTCGTAATAGTTCACATTTTTTTGGCTTCAAGGCAATTCTAAGCCACTATTAGACAAAATATTTCAAATTATCATAATTTCGCAACCATGGGTCGGATTGAACAACTACATCATTTGTCAATTTTGGAATCAATTTTCTATTTTCATAATCATAATTACAATCAAGCTGCATTAATGGTAACTCTAAGTGAAAATGTGCTCAAAGAGTCCAGCAAACTAGAGGGACCTGAAATTATGCAATCAAGAAATTCACACTAAAGAACATTTTGAGGGAAAAAGACTTTGGGAGATCATGATATGTGAAGAGACAAAGGTAACATACACAGAAAAGCACTCTCCACCTCAAGCTCTCATAGCACCTCAAGCTCTCATAGCAACTGTATTTTCAAAAACTAAGTACACTTTACATATAGCTTTCTTTATGTCAACCCATGCATGGCACGGGTTGTCGTTGATGGTATGCATGTCCCATCGACTTGCCTGGTGGCGAGGCCAACTGGTCCTAGTCCACTAATTGAACCCAAAGTACAGTAGCACAATAGTTCTACTTTTATTGTAGCTCTCTCCCTAAAAGTAGAATCTACTTTTTTACACACTCATATACATAGCATCAAAGTTAACAAACTTAAAATACATAAAGTTTAGATCTAAACTTATCAAATTTCTCTCTAACGACTAGCTAGCAATTGCTCATTTGTACTACAATGAACAATATTTATTTCTTTACTCAGCAGCCTTTCACGTATGAAGTGATAGTAAGTCTCGATGTGTTTGGTTCTTGCATCAAACATCAAATTCTTCGCCAGTTGAATGCCACTCTAGCTGTCGCTATGTATAGGCGTAGGTTTTCCCTGTTTCATGTCCATCTCATACAAGATTTGCCCCAACCAAATGGCTTCTTGTGTTGAGCTACACATTGCCTTATACCCTGCTTCTGTTTTGGACAAAGCAAATGTACTTTGTTTCTTACTAGACCAAAAAAAACAATTGCCAATACATAGGATGTGGTAGATCTATGATCATCACAATCACCTCTCCAATCTGCATCCACATAGCCACATAACTCAAGTAAACCTCCATGCTTCATGTACACCAAGCCATAGTCGAAAGTGCCTTTGGCAAATCGCAAAATGCATTTGGCTACCTTCCAATGCATTTCCTTAGGTGTTGCCATAAACTGACTTACAACACCAACAACAAAGCATATATCTGGCCTAGTTGTGGTAAGGTAAATCAAGCTCCATACTAACTACCTATATAGTGTAGCTTCAAATGGTTGTGATTCATCAAGCTTAGAAAGCATTTTACTTGGCTCAATGGGAGTGTTCACTGGCTTGTAATCCTGTAGCTTGAACCTGTGCATCAACTCTTTGAAATAGTTGACCTGCGTTAGTCCCACCTCATGTCCTTTTTTGCCACACCTTTACTCCAAGGCAATAATGCATTAGGTGAAAATTTGTCATCTCGAATTAATCCATGAGATCTTTTTTTATTTTATCTATGATTTCTTGATTATTTTTTGTAATAATCAAGTCGTCAACATAAAGAGCAACCAAGGCAATCATACCATCAAAGAAAAAGACATAAAGATTTGGATCAAAGTGTGTTCTCACCATTCCCTTAGAACGAAAGTAGGCATCAATCCAAATGTACCATGCACGTGGTGTCTGCTTGAGACCATAAAGTGCTTCCTTCAGGCGACATATTTTATGCTCATGTCCTTTTGTTATCAAGACATCAGGTTGATCCATAAACATCTCTTCTTCCAGCTCACCATTAAGAAAGGCAGATTTTACAATCATCGGATGTAAAGGCCAACCAAAATGTAAAGCTAAAGAAACAAGTAGATGTAGAGTATCCCACTTACATACTGGTGCAAAGGTCTCCTCATAGTCGATGCCTTTACTTTGCACGTAACATTTGATCACCAATCTTGCTTTGTCCTTTGCTATCCTTCCATCTGCATAGTACTTAGTCATGTATACCCATTTACAACCAATGGATTTATTACCAATTGGTGGTTCCACCAAGTCCCATGTGTCATGCTTAGCAATTGACTCCATCTCTTCTTCCATACCAAATGTCATCATCCTTCGCTTCATTTGCTTTGAATGATGCTAGATAAGAGAGCATAATTTGCTTCATACCTATCAAGTTGTGTCCTCTCTCTCATTGATCTCCTTAGCTCTCCCTAGATGGATGATTCAGAAAAGTCATCCATGTCGTAACTCTCCATCAATCTCTCAAACCACTTGGGGAGCTTATTATCAAGTAATCGGCTTCTTGGTGAAAATGTATCCCATGGTACATCCTTCTCCTTGCGTTTCTCACCTACAACTTCAATCCTCTTGGCACCAAATGGTTTATCTCTACTTCTCCACCATGCCTCCTAAGGTTGAGTGACAGCATCATGAGGTGCATCCATCTGTCCATCATCAGGTTGTCAACAAATGGTCCATCATGAAGAGGAATTCTTATTGTACAATCTTTATCATTAGATGTATCCAACTTTTCAGCATTCTCATCTTTGTACATCTTAGATTCATCAAAGATAACATCACAGCTAACGTGCATTTTGCTCTCCAATGGATCAAAGCATCTATAGCCCTTCACATGATTATTGTATCATAGGAAGATGCACTTCACAGCCTTTACATCAACCTTACGCCTCTCTTCCTTAGGAATGTGTACAAAGGCCTTACATCCAAAGATTCGCAAATAGTTCACCTTTGGTGTTGAGAGGGGCATGCTTGAAGAGAAGCCCGGATGGAATTCGATTCTGTCTAGTGGTCTACTGCTTGCTAGAACAGATCTATAATTCTCCAAAGCGTAGGCAGACACTGCTTACATACATTATAATTTTTTTAGCATTCAACAAGATAAAACCAGTATGCAAAATAAAGAATAAATAGCTAATTATGAACAGACAACAAATGGTCATCAGGGCATTCAATAACATTCGAGATAAGAAAAACATTTGCATAACATCTACCGCATTATCAGCGAATTTCTTGAGCATGGTTGTGACAAACCCACACAGCGCCTCGGGGTGAGAGGCACTATCTATCTCACGAATAATTTTACTAGCGGACTTCTGGACATCGGCTAGCAACACAATGCTGAGCTCACATTGGTATACTACCAATTTGATGTTCATACATTCCAACTGAATCTCTCAATTTCAATCTGCTTATATGCATGGAGAGAGAGAGAGAGAGAGAGAGAGAGAGAGAGAGAGAGAGAGAGAGAGAGAGAGAGAGAGAGAGAGAGAGAGAGAGAGAGAGAGAGAGAGAGAGAGAGAGAGAGAGAGAGAGAGAGAGAGAGAGAGCTCATTTAAGCTGATCAAGGATTACAAGAACGACTAATTAGGCACATCCTAACGGTATCCAGATTGTTGTCGTCATCGTCATGTCGTAAAATGTGGGGATGGCAGGCAAGCGGATGCTTGAAGCTTTGAGCGTAGGCGTGTAGGAATGGAAACGCAACAGCTAGTAATAGAAATATTCAAGAAGAATGATTCATACAGAATTGCGCAAATGAACAATACAGTAGTGAGATAAAAATTGCACTTTGATTAATGTCAACAGTGAGTACAATGGCTTGAAGTAATAACTTCAGCTTGCTGAGCATGATAACGCTGGCTACGAAAGAACTCGGATTATGCTAAGACAACACTTTGATTAACCTACATAAAGACTCTTTTTCATAGCTTATTTAGCTAGTATATATTTACAAGTGTCTTCAAAAATATCTTACAAGCATTGAATGCCATTTATGCCAGT
The DNA here is from genome assembly GCA_029204225.1 of Diphasiastrum complanatum. NCBI lineage: Eukaryota > Viridiplantae > Streptophyta > Lycopodiopsida > Lycopodiales > Lycopodiaceae > Diphasiastrum > Diphasiastrum complanatum. Next base: position 40,392 of record MU832880.1, on the reverse strand, counting down.
CTTTGTATATGTACAAAGTCGATAACTGCCCTTGGGATATTTGGTTGTCTAGCTATTTTTAAGGTTGATGATAAGCTGGCAACGTCGGTCCACCACTATGGAGAAAACCCGAAAAACCCAAAGGTGCCCTTAAACTAAAAGTATGTAAATCTCAAAGGTGCCTTCAGAGCGAAGGTAGGGAAAAAGCGAAAAAGACGAAGTGGGCCTAAAATTGATTCTAAGACATTCTAGCCATTTTGTCGCATTTTTCGCGAAGGTGCCTAAAAATGGTTAAGGCACAAAAAATCTCAGAGGTAAAAATGTGAAGGTCCGAAACATGTAGTTGGCCTTCGGTTTTTTCAGGGTGCTCATGACTTGAACGATTTGTTAAGGCTGAGCATAAGAAATCTAACACTCCCTCTTAATGTGGATCCTGAAAAACCTTGATCTTCAGATTTATCATATCGTTAAATCTGAGATCTTGCTCCTTTGATAGAACTTTTGTGAAGTAATTTGCTGCCATGTAGTTTGTTCTATAAAAAATCAACGCTACTTCATGCTGCTATGGACTTTCTCTCTAAGGTACTGATACTTGATTTAGATATGTTTGCTTTGAGAGTGAAATCTCAGAAATTGAGAGATAATGTGATTGTGCTTGGATTGTCACAATAGATTGTTGTAGCAAGTGTTTGTCCAAGGTTGAGGTCTGCAAGCAGTTGCCTTAGCAAGATCGCCTCTTTGGTTGCATTTGTGATAGCTTGTATTCGGATTCCGTTGATGATAATGCATTTTGGGCCAGCATGCATTTTGTATCCTTCATCAAATTCAGATTGTTACTGAATAAGAGTGTATCATCTACATAGAGAGTGATGATGATGAAGTAATTTGATATAGAGTTGAAATAGACATTCGAATCTGCCGAGTTTGGAATAAAGACATTCTCTACCAAAAATGTGTTGATCTTCTGGAACCATGCTCTGGGTGACTGTTTCAGCCCATAGAGCACCTTGTGGATTTTGCATACAAGGTGTTGTTGCTTGCCGTTGAGTTTGTATCCCTCTGGCTACGTCATATAGATTTCCTCTTCGATGGTTCCATTGAGGAAAGCGGTCTAGACATCCATCTAATGGACTTCAAGATCTACTATGGCTGCAAAGGAGGGGAGTAGGTGGATCGAAGCATGTTTGACAACTGGGCTGAAGGTTTCTAAATAATCCAGATCTAGAATCTGGAAAAAGCCTTTGGCAACTAGCCTGGCCTTGTAACGATTTAGCCTTTCTTCAACGTCGTACTTCTTCTTGAATATCCATTTGCATGGAATTAGGTTTCGGTCCTTTGGCTGCTCAGTGATTGTCCATGTTTGATTCTCCATCAGAGAATCAAATTTGGTGTCCATCACTGCTTTCCACTGGTCAGCATCAGAAGTGGACATAGCCTCAGAAACGATGGTTGGTTCCTGCACAAAGTAGCAGGCCGGACCATCCATAAATCTTGATGGAGACTGTCTGGACCTATTCGACCTTCTAGGTTGAACTTCGGTCCTCTGATGTGAGTTGACTTTTTGAGATTATGACTCATTGTCTAAGTTAGTGTTGATATTCTGTAGTTGAATCTCTGGATTCAAATTTGGTTGCTCGATCCATGGGTCGGATTTATCAACAGCTTTTTCCTTGTGGTTGATGAACTGATCTTCCACCAAAATGACATCTCTACTAGTGAATGCCTTCTCAGTATCCAAATTGTAAAGCTTGTATGCCTTGTGGTCTGGGGAATAGCCGATGAAAATCGTTTTCTGCTCTTCTCATCCAGTTTTCTTCTTAGACCTTCAGGGATCTAAGCAAAAGCGATGCATCCAAACACTCGAATATTTTTGAGTGATGGTTTTGATCTTGTCCACACCTCATAAGGTGTCTTGCCATTCAGGGCTTTGGTGATAGATCGATTCTACAAATAGGCAGCTGTTGTAACAGCTTCCGCCCAGAATTTCTCTGGAAGAGAGGCATGGGCCGGCATGCTCTTGGCACTTTTGATGAGTGTCCTATTCTTCTGTTCAGTTATACCGTTGGACTGAGGTGAGTAGTTGGTTGTAAATTGTTGATGTATTTTGTTGGCCTTGCATAACTCCTTGAATTCTATGGAGATGTACTCTCCCCCTCTATTTGTGTGTAGAGCCTTGATCTTCCTCTGGGTTTGATTTTCTACAGACGCCTTGAATTGCTTAAAGAACTTATAGCATGCTTGTTAATAATACAGCTTTTGCATGGAGAAGTTGGCTTGTTGACAGAAGGCTTATCTTGTCTTGAACAGATATTTGTTGAATACTATTGAAATTAAGATGGCCAAATCTGAAATGCCACAGCACATCAGTTGATTCAAAAGTAGTTGTGTGAAGAGCTTGATTGTTAGAAGAGTAGCAATGGCTGAGTTTGTAAAAATAGCCGTTTCTTCTTCCGTAGTCTAGAACCTTCTGGGATTTGTCAAGAATTGTGCAGTCTTCTGTATCAAATTCGACCATTTGACCTGAATCAGTGATTCTGCTAACTGAGAGTAGATCCTTGGTCAGATTTGGAACGTGGAGAACGTTGGACAGCAACTTGACTTCACCTCTTTTGAATTCAGCTTTGACTATTTCTTCACCTTCGATTGAATGTGATGAGATGTCTCCAAGTTGCACAACTCGAGAGTGGGTGAATGACTTACAGTCTTTGTACCAGTCACGATGGTGAGTCATGTGATTCGATCCGGTTTTTTGGTCCAGACTACATGTTGCTCTTCTTGTCAGTATAACCTAACTTTGTAGATCTCTTGGATCTAAACTTCTGATTTTTCAAATATAGGGCTTAAGTATCCGATCCTGAGCCTGAAGAGGATGCTGATCTTCTGATCTTCTCTTGTAGGAGCATCAAAATTACTCTTGACAGAGTGAGGTGCTCCTGGGTAGAAATTGTCATTACCCAATTTTCATAGGCTTCAGGTAGACTCGATAATAGAGTCATGAGTGCATTGGAATCTTCTATGACTGAGCCAATTGCAGTCATCTGCTCCATAAGATTTTTGAGCAACACTTTCTACGTCAAACATCCTCAAGGTGAACAATTTCTTCCTCAAGTATAACTTAGAAGTAACATCCCTGATATCGTAGAGAGTTTCTAGGATGTCCCATGCATCCTTAGCAGTTTGAGCAGCACGTATGTGGATGATCTGAGTATCCTTGATGTTGAGGGTGATCATGGCAAATGCTTTGCCATTTCCTAGTCTCCACTCGGTGATGCTGGTTGTATCTCCTTTTGGTTAAGCTCTATGCCATCTATGATGTCCCACAGTTCTTTGGCTAGAAGTATAAAATTCATCTTGAATTTCCAGAGATGGTAGCTATCTCCATCAAGTTTTTCAATGAGAGATGGACTAGATGATGGATCCATTTTGGTTGAAAGAGATTGTTGGTAAAAACAATGATTGTCGGAATACTCAGTTGGTTGCGCGTTTGCTAAAGATTAGTCATGGTAAAAACAAGACTAATAATCCATAGCAGAAATGCAGATTACTGAAATACATGCTCTGATACCATGTCGTAAAACATGTCTTGAATGGCTTGACACCTCTATTAGAGAGTGGGTGTCATGATCTTGAGGAGTGCAGCCATGCAAATAAACTCTCCTTCCTCAATAGATTTTTGAATCCTAGAAATGATCAGAAGTTGTTAGATAGTCAAATTGTGTCTTGAAGTCGACTATAAGTGAGCCATTTGATGTTTGAGGTTTCCTTGAAAACTGAGGCTCATTTTTCTCTTCTCTTTAGATTCTTCAAGAGTGGTTGGAATCTCCCTCTCTTGCTATTGAATGGGGCTGAAGCATCATCTAAAAGACAATTTTCTAGCAGATTTAGTTATCTCTAAAAAAATTTCTCATGATGGCGTGAACCTAGCTCACTCCAGCTCTGATTGAAGCCGTTGTAGGGGATTGGAGATGGAGCGTGATAGACAGTTGATTGGATTCAACCAAGTGGGTGCGTGAATGATCAATATAGTGTGCATATTATTTTTGGAGGCAATGGCGCAACCTGAGCTGAGAATATGTGATAATCAGGTGCTGGCTTGTTGTAGAAGTCATGTATACTTCATGATAGCTCAATTCTGTTGTAGCTTCTATTTGTAGGATTGAGATCTGTTGAATGTTAGATTGTTGTTTGAAGACTATGGCAACTGTGACAAGTCGCGCTGATCTATTAAATTGGTGGCTGTGTGCTAGCTTTGCTTGAGAAACCCTTGTTAGGGTTCGGAAGGTGGGAGGGGGCTTATTTTGGCATGCATGGAGTTTTTCTATTTAACTTCTTGCTTATTCTTTTCTTTGGTTGCATGCTAAGGGAGGGCCTGACCCTGTTGATTGCATGTCTATCAATTAGTTCACTTAGTAGTGCATGTCGGTAGCCATGTGGTTGCATTGATTTCATAGTTTTTGCAAAGGGGTTTGGTGCATTTGGGGGAATGCATGGCTATTCGTAACGGTTCTATGGTTACATAGCCCGAAATTTTTGAAGTCTTTGCAAAAATTTTAATGTAATCAAAGCAATGGTTGATTCGGTAAGAAGATTTTTGTGAATCTATCTAAATCGGCAACTGAGAATGGAGTTACCTATTCTCCTTACTCAACCAAGAGAATGTTTGGAGAATAATTTTATTATCCTAACTGTTATGTCTATGTGATTGGATCCATGGATTTAGGATTGGCAATAAAATATTGTTCTTCATGGTAATTTTTCGAGCATGTACCCGTTGTTGGAAAATCAATTTCCTGGTACTGTGCTATTTAGCCACTTAACTCTGGAGTTTCGGAACTCCCAGTAGATTGAGTTAAATGGTGTTTGTGTTTTTTTTTTTCCTTTTCAACTCGGGCTTGTTCTAAATGATTTTGATCTTTAGGATTGGACAAACTAAAAGCTTTTGAGATATTTGTTAAAATGAATAAATGGAATAAAGATCACAATATTTGGAGGTAGCTCTATATTTGATAAAATTAAGTGTATCGAATATCATAGAAAAGTACTCGGATCCAAATTTTATGAATTTGCCATTAGGTTCAGACAACTTTAATGAAGTAATACTTAAGCTAGTGTAGTCAAAGGGTAGTAGCCTAGCATTTACTTGTGTCAACGCCTTAGTAATCCTTGTAAGAAAATTGCATAGCATTTGTTTATTGAATTCATTAAGCTGAATTTATATCAAATATCTATAGGACAATGAGTTGACCCTATTTGTTATTGGTTGTAACATGGAACAAAAATGACACTTGGTTCACATTTGTACTGTAAAGAGCCTTATTCCAAAGAGTTGGAACTCTCAGATGGTAGGAATTCGGGAATGATAGTACTATCCAGATGGGTTGTTTTAAGTGACGGTAAAACCATGTGCAAATTCTTGGTAAATCACAATTTTGGCAAAGGATTATTGTGGTCCATTAGGAACAAATATGGGGTTACTCCATGTTGGAAACTAAGCCCATAGATGTCTCCTTGGTGAATGACTATTTCTATTTCAAGATTCTTCCAGGACGTTTATTGATTGTTGATCTAGGGTCAGGTGAAACCAATTTTGGTTCTATGTCTGTTCATCTGATACTTGCAGGAATCACAACTTAGACAGCCAAACTATTTGAAGAACGTCTACAACGGGCTTCCGGCTAATCTCCAGCAAAGGGTAACCAATCCTATCATATTTTAAGTTCAGATGTTAAGTTCACTATTTGAAGATCATTGAAGACTTGGCCATCTTCAAAAACTTCCATGAATTAGCATTTAGAACAACTTTGCAAAAATACACGAAGTGTTGCAACAGTCTATAGAAATACACTAAGTGTCGCTACAATCTATAGAAACGAACTATGTTTTTAACAATGTCGGCTTTTTCCAAATGCGACAGTGTCAGCTTTTCCCGAAATGCGACACGTCAGCATAGTTCAACAGTTCAACTATTTTCAACAGTGTCGGCTTTTTGGCTTCAACTTCTTCCTTTCAACTATTTTGAAGAAGTTAAACTGTTTTAAAGGCACTGTCGGCTTTTTCGCAAAATTTCCAAGAGAGAGAAAAATCCCGACATTCATCTATTCTCAACAAGGAACGTTCTCAGCCACTTCCCAAAAATGCAAAGTGAGAAAAAGCCACTTCACGTAAAATGCGACCAGGCACACTCTACGTGATGCTTCGTCTATGAGACGAATGATTTTGAGCCTCCCAATTACACTGTCATTTTGGTTGTAACTACTATTTTGTTGTGCTTCAGTGTAATATAGCAGCAGCACGCTTTTCTATCTGTGTATAACGTAGATGAATGCTTGTTGTGATTTGAATGCACTTCATTGTTATTTGATAACACTTGTTTACTCACTCTGATCAGAACACGGACGTCTACGACTCCTCAGTTTTTGATCAGACAATGGCTGTCTTCTTGCGCTGCCATACTGCTCTTTCAATCTATTTCAGAACTAAACTTCTGACTAAATTCATTTTTCAGTAATACCACACACAAACCATTTCTAATCTCTTCAATGGACTGTACTCATTTTTGTTTTTGTGAGTATGAACTAATTTATAAGATCCTACAATAGAACACTTAAGTTGTGATTATAATTAGCATAAACATTTATTGGACTGTTTTTGCATCTAGCAGTCCATTGTAGTAGGAGAGTTGTTCTGCAAATATTCCTGCTCTCTTCTCCACTCGCGTTCTCCATACTCCATCGCCCCCATCACTCCAATACTTAGTGGAATAGATATGTGCATATTTGGTATAGGAAATCCATATTGAGTTTTTAAGATCTCTTGATTATCAGATAATGCGGTTAAAGATCTTCTTGAAGGAATTGAATTCCTTATACCATTTCGGATATATATATTGGATATCTATTACTTATACTTCAGTTGGTTTGAATTGTTAATGGTTCTTTTTGGTTTCTGATGAATACACTTGGGTTATTTCAACTGTATATGAATGAGATTTCTTGTCCATACCGGGGTCAATGCCTAGTGGTATTCTTAAGTGATATTGTTGTCTACAGTGGAAAACTTAAGGAAATGGAGAATTCAATGGTAGGAGGTATTTTTCTGGAAATGGTTGAAGATCAGATCCTATGTTGGATATAGGATGGTCAGATAATCTTTTTGATTTTTTGATGTGGAGATATAAAAGCGAGAGAAAACTGATGGTCTGAGACATTAGTAATTTCAAAGGAAAATTCTTGTATGAGAACAATCTCTATAGACTAGTGGTTAGTATTTACATTATTAGTAAAGCTAACAGTTGAAACCATTGGTTAAACTTGTTTAGGGTATTTGAAGAGGTTATGAGATATAGATACGGATCCCTAAATGGTATCTCATAAATTTCAAACTGAAAACCCTTAAATATTATTTCTCTTTTAACTTAAACCTCTACTTTTTAGAAATTTCTTAAATATGAGACAACTAGATTAAGATTCATATAATTTTTTCCAGTGTAGAACTAGGTTCTAAAAGACTGTTAAAGTTATATGAATTTATGCTAACATTTCAATTTTGTGAATATAGCTCAGAATCAATTGATGTTTCCAACTAATTACGTGGAATTTAGACTATGTAAGGCCAAATGGTTACCTTTATTTGATAGTGGATTATTAAGAGTAATGTTTCTATCACTTGGAATAAGATATTTTATGGTTTTGAGGAAAAAATCTGATTTGTAATAGTATTGGATACTCATTACTGACTTTTTTCGAATCTGTGATATCTTATGTTGTCTCCTAAGAACTTTTTAATTGAAATTATGGAATTTCCTTTAAAAGGGGAAGAAGAAAATGATAGGAATAAGACTTTCATGGGATCAACCAGTTGCATAGATTTCTTCGTGGAATCCAATATGTGTGCAATGGCGAAACTATCCAGTGGGAATAGAGGAAATCTCTAATGAGTGTTCTGAATAATCTGAAACTAGAGGAGTTTTGGGGGTTTTGAACTGTTAGATATTCATGATTATGGATAGTGGTGGTAAAGATTAATTTAATATTCCACTAATTGGATCAGATGGAATAAACTTTTAATCCTAACCTCATGTCCAAAGATGTTTGTATAAGTTAGCCTAATCTTGGTTTGTACACTAAGATCTGGAGTAGTTGATTGGATGAAGAAATTGTGTTGGTAAAAGTATGATGGTTGGAAAACTTGTGATGTGGAATTATTCACTTCAGAGATTTCCCAGATATGCTATTTACTTAAGAGAAATAGAATTTTTTTGTAGCTGAGTTACAAGATTCTCAGTGAAATATGTGGGTAACATATGCGGATTTTGAAGGAATCTGCCAGATATTGACATATATGTTTATGTATTGGGTCATAGTGAGATTATTCTCATATGTGCATCTACTATGTATTCCTGGTTACTAAGGTTATCTGGTGCACTTAACCTAGTCGATGAACATAGACATATGATCACGTAGAGTCAATAGATCTGTTCTAATAGATCTATAGGTTAAATTTGGATATGGATCTAAATGTGGTGTTGTACGGTGCAATTAACATCTGCACCTGGACATTTGAGATTTCTAAATGATGGGCGATTAACTTGAGTAGTTGATTTACTCCTGTGGAAGTTAATTGGTAAAATGGACTGTGTGAAGAGAATCCACTAGAAATTGTCTGTCTTGTGTGTATTGCTTGTAAGATACATAATTTGTGAGTCATTTGGATTCATCAAAAAATTGTGTGTAGGATATACGGAATTATCGGGTGAGCATTTCTCAGCTGAGGAATAAACTTGATTCATTTGAGAGCTCGATTGGATACTAGATCCTAATGATTCCAAGAATGGTAAACTGAATTTTTGGAATTCAGTTGAGTTGGTTGGACTTACACTCAAGTGTTTCTTAAAGATTAAGTATGGGATTAGATTCCAGTGAATTATGATTGACGAATCATAAAAATCTAATTATTTGTGATTGATGAATCATAAACATATACTTAGTTTTTATGAGTGTATGATTTCTAATCTTTACTCCGGTTTTTTTTATTCAATTCTACGTATTTCACAGGAATTTCTCATTAGGTAAATTGTTTTTTGGTTTATGAGGAGATTTGCTTACCTTAGTGGATGGTCTTCTATTAACAAATTGTAGTCTATAAGGCTTGTGTACAAAGTTCAGCTTATATCTCCAGATTTATAGGAGACAGATAAATCTATTAAAATACAGATAGTTGCAGTGCATGTACATGTGACAGATATAGACAAGAGGAATCATGAAGACCTATGACCTATTTATAGTTGATCTGCATGGGGATTTCATGGGCTCATGCACAAGATCCTGTGTGTGAAATCAGAGCATGCACACATGCATTTACATAGCAGAAAAAGAGAGAGAGAACACCATTCCTATTTCCTTAAACTTGCACACTACAATGTTGAATTTCACACTTGTGGATTGTCCACTACATGTACTTGTGATCTCCTAAGGTGTGTAGATGCACCAAGATCAAGACTAGATTGAGATTCAAGATCTATCTTTGATTCTATGGCAAAAACACACTACTACGTGCATTCAATCACTTCCAACTCTCACTCACACGTGTGGGAAGTGTTCCAAAAGTATTCTAAGTAAAAACAAGCTGCTCTCCTCGGGTAGAGAGAGAAAAACCATCATGAGCTCTCGGGTAGAGAGAGAAAGCTAGAAATTCAATGACACTCAAAATCCACTCAATCTCAAAATCAATTAGATCCAAAATGAGGAGTACAATAATATTAGTAGATTCATGAGCTACCACTATGCTTAACTATGATTGGATCACACTTTGCCACCTCTTAATCCTATTGGACCATTGATCCATGCACCTCTAAATTCTATTGGACTATATTCAAGCACACCTCAAATTCCTATTGGACCACACATGGTTCCACCTCTAAATCCTATTGGACCTCTTAAACTTTATCAAACAAAAGCATTACACTTGTCTACACTCTAATTGGCACAAGTTTGGCCTCCTACTCTATTTTGGCTCAATAGTGGCATTACTGTGAAAAATTGCCTACATTGGCAAATCTAGCCATGTAGAATATTGTACATTTTGTCAATATTGTTTGTTGGTTACTTAAATGGCCAAAGTGCCACTTGTACATACACACCTAAAGTAGGTTACCACGAGTCAAGAGGAGTGGTTGTGTCTATTTGGTAGTGATTCCTACTTTGTAGGATCTTGACCATGATTTATGATGAGATTTGTACCTACCATGCACCTACCAAGCATGACTCTTGGATCTAGGCTAGGGTTTTCACATTAGGGCAAGAAAGTGGAGTCTACTTCCTTATTACATGCTGGATTTTCACCTAACTTTTCAAAGGAAGTGTGTTTTACTATGTATTTCCATTCTCCATAGTGAGTAGATAGAAACTTTTTGGAGCCTCAAGGAGAAACTCGAGTTTCCTCTCATTGTATGGTGATTACTCTATTTTTCCAATGAAACCTAGCTTTGGAACTTTGTAAACATTGTCTACAGGCCGTACTACAGCCTTATTTCCACATGTGTGGAGTTGGATTAGACTATTTGATCAATGCTTTGATTGTCTCTACTTGTTTCCTATCAAGCTGCTAAACTAGATCTTGTTTTCTGATGACTAGTTTCTGATAGATTGTTTAACAAGCATACAATCACCTTGTGGATCATTCAAAGATCCATTTATGGTCCTTAGTACTGTACTTTTCACATGGCATCAGAGCCAAGTACAAGGCCATTGATCTATGTTTGAATCTAATCCAGTTTTAGCAGGTTTTGGTGCAAAAAGCTAGTATTGGAAGGGCGAGCTGGTATCCAGGTTTTGGTGAGGGGATTTGATCCCAAACTTTTTCAGGATCAAAATCCGTACTGTTCACACGTGTGGGCATCTCTAAACCATCATTTAATAACCCATATTCATTGGATCATAGAAAATTCATATGGTGTCAGTTTGATGTAATTTTTGGTGCAAATCCTAGGATAAGCTACCAAGATCACTTGCCATTGATTAGTTTTGAATTTGTTTCATGAAAACTAATTAATCTAGGCTGATTTCATACCTTCTTAAAGTGGAAACCAGGTCTTGAAAGTACATTAAAGTGAATGAGAGAGATAGAGTCAGTTTTTGTCCAAGAATAGCCAAGATTGGCAAGATTTGCTTGAGTGTAGTTTTCATCTCATCTTATCTTCATTCCAGCTTGTGAGGGAGTGATAGAACTGTGATTACAAATCCATCTGTTGGATTAGAAGTCAACATTTGAGTGAAACACTGCAACTTAGAAACCTTTGTGAGTTTCAGGTCCAAACAAATCTATATCTTGTGTGTAGAATCTTGCTAGTAAGATGGGATCAGTGGGAGCCTACCTTCTAGAAGCTAGTGAGAGGTTAAATTCTACCAATTATGCTATTTGGAAAGTGAGGATGGAGTCACTAATGGTGCTCCAGGATCTTTATGAGTTTCTAATAGATGATGAAGATGAACCTCTAGGTGCACAAAAACTAGTGAGATACAAGAAGAGGTCTAGGCTTGCACTTCACTATATTAAGATGAATGTAAGCAATGATCTTTTAAGGGAAGTATCATCATGTAAGAGTGCTAAAGAGGCTTGGGAATCTTTAAAATCTATCTATGAGTCTAGTAACACTTAGAGGTTATTAGAGGATGTGATTTTAGCTTCATTTGTCAATCTAAATATGCTACATCCATCCTAGATAGATTTGGAATGAAGAATTGTAAAGGCATTGAGACACCAATGGAGCAACATGTAAAAGCATCTATTGGTTGTGATGAAGCATCCTTTGAGGACATCACATTATATAGAAGGCTTATTGGCTCCTTGATCTATTTAACTATAACTAGACCTGATCTTAGTTATAGTGTTGGAAAGTTAAGCCAATTCATGCAAAGTCCTCTAGTTTCACATTGGAAGATGGCCAAAAGAGTTCTTAGATACATTTCATTCACTAAGAATCTTGGTATTTTGTATAGAGGAACTAATCTTGGCTTAAAAGCCTATAGTGACTCGGATTTTGCAGGTGACAAAGTGGATAGAAGATCAACAAGTGCCTTTGCCACCTTTCTATGTGATGGAGCAGTATCATGGCTTTCCAAAAAGCAAGATACCATCTCCCTATCTTCCACAAAATCCGAATACAAGGCCTTGACATCAACATGCAAGGAGGTCTTGTGGCTCAAAAGGCTATTGGTGGAGCTGCATGTCATAGAGGAGGAGATCCTTATCATCTATTGTGACAACCAATCAGCCCAATCACTTGCAACTAATCCTACATTCCATGCAAGGAGCAAACACATCGAAATTGCTCATCATTTCGTGAGGGAAAAAGTGCAAGCTAAAGAGATCAAGCTCCAACACGTGCCATCATCAAGTTGTTTGGCTGATTTGTTTACTAAACCTTTACCTAAAGATTCATTTGTCAAGCTTAGATCTTCAATTGGAGTTATTGATAAAAGCATTGTGATCTCCAAGGGTAGACTTGAGGAGGAGTGTAAAAAATTGCCTACATTGGCAAATCTAGCCATGTAGAATATTGTACATTTTGTCAATATTGTTTGTTGGTTACTTGAATGGCCAAAGTGCCACTTGTACATACACACCTAAAGTAGGTTACCACGAGTCAAGAGGAGTGGTTGTGTCTATTTGGTAGTGATTCCTACTTTTTAGGATCTAGACCATGATTTATGATGAGATTTGTACCTACCATGCACCTACCAAGCATGACTCTTGGATCTAGGCTAGGGTTTTCACATTAGGGCAAGAAAGTGGAGTCTACTTCCTTATTACATGCTGGATTTTCACCTAACTTTGCAAAGGAAGTGTGTTTTACTATGTATTTCCATTCTCCATAGTGAGTAGATAGAAACTTTTTGGAGCCTCAAGGAGAAACTCGAGTTTCCTCTCATTGTATGGTGATTACTCTATTTTTCCAATGAAACCCAGCTTTGGCACTTTGTAAACACTGTCTACAGGCCGTACTACAGCCTTATTTCCACACGTGTGGAGTTGGATTAGACTATTTAATCAATGCTTTGATTGTCTCTACTTGTTTCCTATCAAGCTGCTAAACTAGATCTTGTTTTCTGATGACTAGTTTCTGATAGATTGTTTAACAAGCATACAATCACCTTGTGGATCATTCAAAGACCCATTTATGGTCCTTAGAACTGTACTTTTCACATGGTATCAGAGCAAATGGATAATTTGCCATCTATGCCAAATTTGACCCTATCAACATCTTACACCTAAATGCTTGACTATGAAATTCTATGAGACCCCTATATCAAACATTTTGATTTACTTTACAAGTCTCCAAACGTGGGAACATCCTCCACACATGTGAGATTCACTTACAAACTTCTATCATAAAAAAATACCAAGCTAGATTTTTGCCAATTTCTCACATACAATATGAGAGGAATACAGTATGTGAGAGAGAGGTAGAGGTTACACCTCTTCATAAAAGACCTCAGTCTCTAGGGGCCCAAAATATATCAAACTTGACTTTAGGGACATTGAGCCTTTACCACATTTATTAATACATTTCAAGTATGTCTATAAATAACAAAGTGGCATTGCCCATTAATAGTAATTCTAACACCCTCCCTCAATGACAGCTTTGTTAGGGGTGTTACTTCATGCTTAAACAAGTACATCACAATCAAAGTACAATAACTTTCCTAACTCTACTGATGTGGCATTCATGCTAGCAATAGGTGCAATATATGATGTCATCAAATGGTTGATGTGTGGAACACAATTCCAACACGCTCCCTTGAGCCAAACATCCACTGGAATCTGCAAAACAAATTGCTCAATGCATCATGTCCAAGAGCTATGCCAAGGATAATATCCTTCCCTGAAACTACAAATGCATCCGCAAACTGCCTCATATGGAAGATATCGCCTTACTTCTACATCCAAGGAACCATCTTCTAGGATACCTATTCCAAGTTTAGCAATCCTGCAACAACTTTCTGAATCTCATAGAAGATAAAGTACATGCACACAAACTTATTACCAAGCATCTGCTTCATCATAAGACTTATCAACTATAGCTGTTAGGTTCACTTCCTCTTTTTCTTTATCACTTTCAGTGGACTTCTTTGACTTAAGATCCGCTTTCATCTTTAAACATTGATTCTTATAATGTCCCATCTTTCCACAATAAAAGCACTTAATGTTCTTTTTACTCTTAGAACTACCTTCATCACTTTTAGATTTACTAGTCTGATTAGCTTTCCACTTAGTAAATAAAGCGACTTCATCTGAAGAGAATATTGTAACGACAGAATGTTGCATTTTATGTTCTTCTTCAAGTAATGAAGCTATCATCATCTCTAGTGATTGATTAGGCAAGTTTCCGAGTGTAAAAATGACATTACTATACTCAGCCAGCGTGCTATTCAATAGCATGGCCATAGCATCATCTTCGGGAACATTAGAACCAATTTCAGCAAGCTGATTCATTATTGACTTCATACGATTCACATGAGTATTTAAGCTCATTCCACTTTCTAGTTTTAGAGCAAAAAATTGCTGCTTAAAAAGGATTTTATCATTTTTAGAATGTGCTCCAAATATAGCTTCCAATGATTGCCATATTTCACGAACAGTCTTAGACAGGTCCAAATCATGAATTTGAGAATCAGCCAAACCAAGACCAATGTAAGTAGCAGCTCTCTTATCACGCAAATCAATACTAGAAGAATTACCGAAATCTTCTTGCTTAACTTTGGAACCGTCAACTAGATCCCATAGATTTTTCTTTGTCAATAATAACCTCATCTTGACTTGCCATTTATGAAAGTTCTTACCGTCAAATTTGTCAAATGAAGTTTTTTGATCATTATAACCAACTTGAATGACATAAATGAACTGATCAATTCAATTTCAAGGATTTTTGCAATTGTTTTACTTAGCTAACTAATGCTAAGTGCACGTTGTCAAATTTCAGAGAAAAAAGACAAATATTGATTGTACTATCAATCATTGAGAGTAATTGATTGCTTAATCCAAAGATCTATCAAGTTCTAGATGTTAGATCTTGATCTAGATGCTTTACACTATGATTTAAGCAAGAGCAATGGATCAAATGATCAAACACATGGATGGGCGGCCTCACACGTGTGGAGGACAGTACCAGTACGGCCTGTTTACAGAGAGTAAAGTACATTAACTTACAAATACATTTCATTCATCAAAACTCAAGACAAATGTGGAAATCACAACAAAACTAGAATTTTCCAATCTTACATCAACTTGTTATTGATTTGGTTGATCTCTTCATAGATCAAGTACATCCACGAGCTGTGTACTGTCCAGCAGGCCTTCACACATGTGAAGAGTGCCTAGTCATCCAGATCCCACAATGGGAGCCATATGTGCTCATTTCCCTGTTGGAGAGAGAGGGAGAGTTGAACGGGAGTTGAGGAAGGTGTCGTATTTCAGAAACAAAAAATTAGCTTAGAGGGGTAAGATGAACACG
Source organism: Diphasiastrum complanatum (assembly GCA_029204225.1). NCBI lineage: Eukaryota > Viridiplantae > Streptophyta > Lycopodiopsida > Lycopodiales > Lycopodiaceae > Diphasiastrum > Diphasiastrum complanatum. The sequence continues at coordinate 24,902 of MU832880.1, read as the reverse complement.
AACGAGAAATGAACTCGAACAAAAATTGTTCGTGCGCAGTGGAACGAGCTATGCGACTCTCTCCGTAAGCATGACTACGTCTATCAGAACGAACAAAACGCTAGCGATGGAAATCATGATCGTTCTTGATTACGTAGCCAAACATTAATAAACGAAATGCCAGAAGAATAATTTGTCGCGAATAGCAAGACAAATTATTGTTGCGAATGATTTGCAAAGAGCTAGACTATGCTCGACTGATAACTAGTCGCGAAAGATTCGCAAAAGACAAGACTAAATGTTAGTCGTCTATTACTAGAAAGATCAGACAGAATGAATAATAAGCATAGCATTATTAACACAAATCTGAACGCAAAACAAAGAACTGTATCAGATCAAGTATATCAACTATACATGTCAATAATGTTGTAGAGCAAAAGACAGTAGCGGACGAAACCGCGTGCCCTACGAAGCTTATTCAAATTGTAAAGGAATGAAAACTTATTGTTGACAAATTAAAGAATCAATGCATAGAGCATCTACTTTTGTCTATCTCTGATAAGTTTCTCTTCAACATAGTGGAGAAGTTAGTAAGCGAGAGAGATAATGTTACAGGTGTGCAGATGAAGAAAGTACAGGATGGATGTGTTGTCCATAGGAGATCGTGGGTGGCTGCAGTAGTCGTCCAATTTGTTAGTGCAATTGCATGAGCATGAAGAGGGTGTGACATCAACCTTTGCTTTTCGTCTTTTCATCGTCTGTGAGAATTTACATGTGAATATGCAGACTGCGCAACAACGGAAGTAAATATGCAGCATGAATGGAGGCAGATTAAAAAAAAATGGGATTTAGGTGCTAGAGGAAATAAATCCAACACCCCCTCTTAATCTAGATCCGTGAATGCCTTGATCTTCAAACTAAGCAATGCACAAAATGTGTTGTGTGCATTAATACTAAGTGCTTTCGTGAATATGTCTACAACCATGTCCTGCGTTCTGCAGTACATTAAGCTTACTTCCTTGTCGAGAACCTTGCCCCTGATGTAGTGATATCTGATTTCAATGTGCTTACTCCTAGAGTGAAATCTAGGGTTGGCCGATAAGGCAATAGCACTCTGATTATCACAAAATAAAATTGTAGGGCTATACTGATTCAGATTAACATCTGACAGTAAATTTCTAAACCAAAAAGCTTCCTTGATAGATTGAGAAGCAGCAATATATTCTGCTTCTGTAGAAGAAAGTGCGACAGAATTGTTCCATGGGAAAGGACCGTCGTTGAAGAAGAATGTAAATCTAGATGTGGATTTATGATTGTCTACATCTCCTCCCCAGCTTGCATCAGAATAACCACTGAGATGATGAAGATTGTCGTTGCTGACATCTCCATAGCAGATGCACTGGTCCATTGTAGCTCGAATCTCATGACTCGTATGAGAGCCTTCCAATGGGTAATGTCAGGATTAGCCATGTATTAGCTAAGTGAGCTTACAGCAAAAGAGATATCAGGTCTTGTACAGACCATTGCGTACATGAGAGATCCCAGTATCGATCGATAAGAGTAATCTCTCATTTGCTCCACTTCCTGCTTGGTCTGGGGACATTGGTCCTTTGACAGATGTTGGCCTGGATCCATTGGTGAGTGAGCTAATTTACAATTCATCAAATTGTATCTGTTGAGAACATTGTGAAGATACATTTATAAATCAGTCGATTTGTTCAGATAGGCTGTTTGTACATCGAGTTGATGCACTTCGAGGTCAGCAGCTGCAGCATAAGAAAGGAGCATTCGGATCGACGAATGTTTGATGACTGGACTAAAAGTCTCATTGTAGTCGACATTCGGGATTTGGGTAAATCCTTGTGCTACCAGTCTTGCCTTCCTTCGGTCAATTGTTCCGTTGGAATTGTATTTGATCTTAAAGATCTATTTGCAATCAATGATATTGCAGCCAATAGGAGCTTCGACTAATGACCATGTCTGGTTCTTGATCAGAGAGGAATACTCTCTGTCCATAACTTCTCTCCAAAGATCAGAGTCTGATTGGCTGAGTGCCTCTTCGATTGTCGTCGGTTCCTTCCTGTATCAAGAGACAGACAGACTCAGGAGTATACCTTGTGGGTTGTGTGTGCACTCGACTTGATCTTCTGGGAGGATTCGACTGAAGAACCGCTCCTGGGATTTGTTGCTGGGTAGCAGCAACATCTTCGTCTGATGTTGTCTCGAAGTGGGTCGACAATAGACATGCATGAGCCAGAAGCTCGGACTGTCGTGTCAATGGCAGGTGACGAGGGTTCTTCTTGAGCAACATCCTTGCCTTTGAGGTCGACGAACTGATCCTCGATGAAGACTGTATCCCGGCTATACAAGACTTGTTGGGTATCAGGATCATACAACTTATAAGTATTATCAGATGAAGTATATCTGATCAGGATGGTCTTGAGACTTTGGAAGTCCAATTTCTTCCTCGTGTCTTTTGGGATCTGCGCATAGGCAATGCACCCAAACACTCTTAGGTTCTTCAAAGAAGGCTTAGAGCCTGTCCATACCTCGTGGGGTGTCTTGTCTGAGAGGGCCTTGGTCGAATATCTGTTCTCTTAGGCAACGATGCATGCGATGGCATACATTTGGCAAATTCAACCAGAGTACGGTCCTTACTCTCGGCTAAGCCATTAAATTGAGGACTGTAAGGAGTGATGAATTGCTGCTCAATGCCTTGGCTTTGGCAGTACTCCTTAAACTCGATAGAGATATATTCTCCACCGTTTTTTGACTTGAGGGCCTTGATCGTCCTTCCAGTCTCCTAATCTGCACGCTCCTTGAAGATTTTGAAGCAATTGAAAGCTTCTGATTTCTTCTTTATAAAATACACCATGGTCCTTCTGAAAAATTCATCAATAAAGGTTATAAGATACTTGTCATCCTTCAGCGAAGGATTTTTCATCGGGCCACAAATATCAGAATGTACAACATCTAGAAATCCTCTAGCAATATGATGATGGCTTGATTTAAAAGGTTTCCTAGTCAATTTACCAACTAGACAATCTTGACAGACAGGTAACTCAACTCTTTCGCGAGGATAGTCAAGATCAAGAACAATAGATTGTCTAGACATTCGTTGTACAGCAGCATAATCTAAATGACCAAGTCTATAATGCCAAAGTAAACATTTATTTGAATGAATTGAAGTACTGAGAGCCTGACTAGAGGCAGAAAAGCAATGACTCAATTTGTACAAGTATCCATGTCTCTTTCCGAGTGCTAGGATCTTGCATGTCCTATCAACTACTTTACACTGATCACATTCGAATTCTACTCTGTGTCCTACATCTGCGATTTTGCTTACAGAAAGCATATTCGTAGATAAATTTGGTACATAAAGGACTTTAGAGAGTAGCTTAGACTGATCATTGGCAAAATTTAATCTTACAGTGCCTTCACCTTTAATAGCATGTGTGCTATTGTCACCAAGGTGGACATATTTCTGGGTACTTTAAGGTGTATACGACTCGAAACAGCAAATGAGACTAGTCATATGCTGAGTGGTTCCGGAATCCAAGAACCAAGAACTGTCGCGAGATGCTCCTTGATGGATGGTCATGAAAGCATCATGATCCACTTCTTGAATAGGTTGTGGAGCTTCTGCAGCTACATTTGCCACTTGATTCGACTGCTTCTTGTTGTTGTTCTTTGCTTGAAGTATTCGGCAGTCTTCTATTTCGTGGTTGTTTCGTTTGCAGTATCTGCAGAACAGCTTCTTCTTTGTCTACGGATTCGACTGTTCTTTGTGCTTAGCTGATTTCTGGTCTGGCTTTGATTGCTTTGGGCCTTTCTTCTTCTTTTGCTTTGTCATGCTCTTGTTGGTGTACAAGGCGTGAGAATCAGCTGAGGAACTTGAGGCTTCATTCCTCCGCGTGTCTTCCTGCAAGAACATAGTAATGACTCTCGAAAGAGTCAATTCTGGATGAGTCGTGATGATCATCGCCCAACTGTCATAAGAGCTTGGCAAGCTTGTAAGCAGTTGCATCACTGCGTCTTGATCGTCAATGACAGATCCGACAATGGCCATTTGTCTCAGCAGGTTCTTGAACTGATTAATGTGATTCTGTAGAGAATCACCATTCGTCATCTTGAGGGAGTAGACTTTCTTCCTAAAATGTAGCTTGGAAGCTATATCTTGCACTTCATATACTGTGCTCAAGATGTCCCAGACTTCTTTCGATGTCTAAACCTCGGATACATGGCCGATTTGGGTATCCGTGATGTTGAGGATGATTAGCGCAAAAGTCTTTCCATCCTTCAGCTTCCATCTGGCGATTGTTGTGTCGTCTGCTTCGGGTTTCCCTTCTGCACCTATAACAACGTCGTACAATTCTTTAGCCATTAGTACAGTTTTCATCTTAAATTTCCACATATGGTAATTGGCTCCATCAAGCTTGTTCATGATAGGACTGGCTTTTCCTTGGGAATCCATGTGGAGGAATTAGTCTAAGTGATAGGAGAAACTATCAATGACTTAAGTATGAAAATCTGATGCTGAAATACAAAACAAGAAAACAATTACTCTATCGGCTAGTAGAGTCTTGTATTGTGGAAGCTTATCAAGCTATAAAAATAGCTCTGATGCCATGTTGGAGAGAGAGGGAGAGTTGAACGAGAGTTGATGAAGGTGTCGTATTTTAGAAACAAAAAAGTTAGCTCAGAGGGGTAAGACAAACACGAACGAGAAACGAAACACGAACGAGAAACGAACTCGAACAGAAATTGTTCGTGCGCAGCGGAACGAGCTATGCGACTCTCTCCGTAAGCATGACTACACTTATCAAAACGAACAAAACCTTAGTGATGGAAATCATAGTCGTTCTTGATTACATAGCCAAACATTAATAAACGAAGCGCCAGAAGAATAATTTGTCGCGAATAGCAAGACAAATTATTGTCGCGAATGATTCGCGAAGAACTAGACTGTGCTCGACTAATAACTAGTCGCGAAAGATTCGCGAAAGACAAGACTAAATGTTGGTCGTCTATTACCAGAAAGAGCAACTAGAAAGATCAGACAGAATGAATAATAAGCATAGCAATATTAACACAAATCTGAACGCAAAACAAAGAACTGTATCAGATTAAGTATATCAAGTATACATGTCAATAATGCGGTAGAGCACAAGACAGTAGCGGACGAAACCGTGTGCCCTACGAAGCTTATTCAAACTGTAAAGGAATGAAACCTTATTGCTGACAAATTAAAGAATCAATGCACAAAGCATCTACTTTTGTCTATCTCTGATAAGCTTCTCTTCTTCATTCTCTCTCGCTTACTAACTTCTCCACTATGTTGATCTTCGTTAATGAATACGCAAATGGTATTCAATATATATACATAATGTTACAGGTGTGCATATGAAAAAAGTACAGGGTGGATGTGTTGTCCGTAGGAGATCGTGGGTGGCTACAAGGGTGGATGTGTTGTCCGTAGGAGATCGTGGGTGGCTACAGTCGTCGTCTAGTTTGTTAGCGCAGCTGCATGAGCGTGAAGAGGGTGTGACGTCAGCTTTTGCTTTTCGTCTTTTCATCGCCTGTGAGAATTTACATGTGAATATGCAGACTGCGCGACAACGCGAATAAATATGCAACATGAATGGAGGCAGATTTTAAAAAAAAAAGATTTAGATGCTAGAGGAAATAAATCCAACATTTCCAAAATTGACTATTCTCTTTGGCTAGAAAACAAAAACTAGTCTTCCACATTTATAGGAATATTATCTAATGGAATCTTCCTATCTTATCTTCTAGAAGCTTATCCACACGTGTGAATGATATCTTGACAAGTGTGAGTAGAAATTCATTCACATAGAAGTCCAATCTAATTACACAAAGTTTGACCAATTTGACCATTTTCAAGATTCTACTCAAAGGTCAATTTCACACTAGTGTAGATCAAGCTAAAATCAATCTAACTTAATAAAAATGACTTAGTGGTTTAACTTTGCCACACTTTCAAAAAGTGTTTATTTAAATGACATTTAAAGTAATGAACTTTGAAAAGTCAATTTTTAAATCTAAAAAAAAAGTTGGTCTCAATATGCCAAATATAAAAATATAGCAAATATGATCAAACTAGTTGAATCTTTCACAACTAATTGGCAATATCCATCACTCATTTTGTTGACTTTTTTTCAAATCTTGCTCTTACATATGGTTGGTTATTGTAACTCACCAATCAACCATGTCCACTCAAATCTAACAAAATATTATCTCCTTACAACAAGGCATGAAACTTTGTGATTTTGATCTATTCCGCTGAGTCAAAACTTGAACCCATGGCAACATTGTTCTAAGTTGAGTGACAAACTGGCATCTTCGAATTACTTTATTTGGAAGGATAGGATACTTTATTCCGAATTACTTTACAAATCAACATTATGCTAGATGTGGAGCAAATGCCTCCTCAAGCACAAGAAAAAATCAAGTATGACAAGAAAAAAAATTGCTTCTAACATCGCTAATATGAATGTGTCCAATAAACTCATCATGGAGATGGAAGGCGCCACTATAACCATTAAGGCTTGGGACACATTAGAGAGACTCCATGAAACAAGGGTTACTACTTTGGAAGTCAATAAGAGATACCTGCCTCGAAGGAATTGCATAATAAGTTGACGAAATAAGAGTACTGCCCCTAACCTCATGGGAGAAAAAAAGTCCTAATCAGCTCACAACCTATTGGAGGATAACGTTTCTAATGACTTCTAAAGTGCAAGAAACACATGAAAGGGCGTGCACATGAGAGCAAGATTAGACACGCAACAAATATTGCATATTGCATGACTACTTTTAGTAGATACTTGGATGATATAAATAAGTAACGGACATTTGACAAGGGAACTTGACTTGAAGAAGCACTTCATTCAACTGACTTCTTGCATGAACCACGACATAAATGCTGAGTATTTGCTATGGCAAAGAGAAACCCAAAAATGCAAGATGGATGCAGCAGTAGCATGGAATAGCATGATGGCCAGGTTGGCAAAGCTTGTATTGCAGTTAGCAACCAGAAGATATGGTCACAAAGATCATTTTTGTTTGCAATGGACAAATGCTGGAAATTTATAAGAAAAAGACATTACAAATTCCCAATCACTGACCAATCAAAAAAATCATATTGCCTACTTGATACAGTAGGGTTTCATTAAGTAAAAATCCAAGGAGAGTACATTTAATATGATTGTTCGGCATGCCTTTTGTCTGGAGGACTGAAACACTTTCAGACAATCTCATAATGAAAGTTTCATTGCGGGATTCCTGAACATGAGCAAATTAGATGATAGATGAGAACGTTACAACAAAAAATGGAACATGAACAGAGATAATCTCAAAAAGTATAGCTGGAGAAAAAAAATTGACCAAGGCCTACATATGATGGCATATACGCTACAGATGTGAAATCCCCACAAATTTATTCTAAACTAGGGCTATCTCATCTCAGGTTTTTGTAGATTCCTGAAAACAGTTTTACAAATTTGCAAAAATTGAGAATTTTCACCTGATTCAAAAGCATAAAACAAAGAAGTAACTTTGGACATTGCTCAGATGTATTTGCAGGCAAAACACCTTGTCTGGTACATACCACATGGAGACGAAAAGTGCAGAAGTCGTCAATGTCTTTGATGCTATTGGAGAAACAAGGTGTGAAATAGAAACAAGCTGCATTCTAGCTGAAACACCAAATATGAAAAGCCTCTTTTGACCTTTAAGTATATAGCAAACTCAGCATCTTACTACCTCATTCAAAGTATTTTCATAGCAAGGGCGACAAACACCAAATTTTGCTGTACTAATCAGTCTCTGACAATAGCAGATTATGCATTTTGCAAAATTAAACAGACTGCTTGACCAAGCCTATAGACCAGCTCTGCTTTACAGAAAAGAGAGAGGCACAATTAAACTACACCTGGATAAGGCCAGAAAGGTGCTTTTGACACTAAGCTCCTTTGCAAGATTATGCATAATCTTTGTTAAAAGAACAATACAGGTATATCTGAAGGCAGCTGGATGTAGCTCAAAATTTGATGCACAATGCCAGAATCGAGCCACACAAGTTGTGGAAATGGCCATATGCAGCGTATAGACATTTGAGTTCAATCTTATTTCAAACTCCTTCGCAAATCAGCTGCAAAAGAAAATTTGGGCACTCCACTACTATCTCTAACTGAAGATACTGGTCTATCTAGCCTTAAGGATGGTGTAAATCCCATGTTGCTAGGTTTCACATTTGAGTTCCATCGTTGAGAACGAGAAGTTTCAGGACTAGCCTTTCCATTTGACCCTGGAAGTGACAGCCGCCTCTTATAAATTTGGGGAGACTTTTCAGATAAATTGGGCCTGTTCCTGGGGGTGCTATTAGAGCGAGCCTTGGCCTTAGATGACTCAGTAGTTGCCATGTAGCTGGGAACCATGGTAGGAGACTCTTGAGTTTGACTCTCAGTGTGTTCAGCTTTTGCAAGGATCGGTGACTCATGTCTTACTGAGGAGGATTTAGACCCATTGGAGAACCTGGGAGTGCTCTTAGAACTTGCGAACTGACTCTCTTTTTCCACAGGCACAGAATTCCGTGAGACAGTTTGACTTGCTAATGAGTCATGAATAGACATTGACCCATTAGAGCTACGGCTGTCTGAAAATGGACTGTTTTGGTAGGAGGGAGGGAGGGGAGTAACTTCACGGGCTGGAGAAGATTCAGCCCAAGGAGAGCCTGCTGGAGACAGTTCAGGAGGCAAGTAAGAGTGGTCTGACATAATCGAACGAGAAGGTCCTCCTGGTGTAGTAAAGGAGCGCGTAGACTGTTTAGGAGATGTAGTTTGCTCAGTCAAGAAAGTCTTTGGCTTGGATCCTGATGATATTTTACTGTCGTGCTTAAATCTTCTCACAGAGAAAGCAATGACTGCATCTCCATTTATCTCGGAACATCTGACTTTAGGAGGTGAAAAGGGTTTTTCTTGACGAACAGATTGTAAAGCCCAAGGTCGAGCAGCAGTCCAGTGTTCCAACCAGTGCCAGCCAGACTTTGATTCTCCAAGTTGCAAGCTAGAGAAAGACTGTCTTGGAGCATATAAATCAAGCTGTATACAATGGAACAGCATTGAGACCTTCACTATCAAGCAGTGCACAAAAAAAACGAATATCTGTATCAGTTATCAAGTGGTACCACACAAACCTGTCTTTGTAATGCGTACGCCAAAACCCCATTGCCCTCTTTACTGTGTTTCTTTTCGAGCTCAAAACTGTCCAGAGGACAACTTCCTTCCTGAAAAAATGAGTGCAAAACCGACCCATTGCAGGCTTGTTCAAACTTAGAAAAGTCTGATATCACTACTTATCATGTGAGCCAGCAAATGTACATTCAATGGTGTAATCATATAAAATAGTCTACACATAGCTAAATCACCAGATAGACTTCAAATGAGAAATGCTTTCAGATTGTGAACTTATCTTTTACAAGCACATAGTTTCTCACCAAAATTTTCCGACTACAAGCTGACTGAGGCTTGTACAGAATTTTTTGAGCTTCCTGCCCTTTCTTTGACATCCTTACGTGATACGCACGAATATGAGCTTGGACTTTTACAATTGCTAGTACACAACGCAAAGATGCTGCTGCTTGTTTTCGCACTTGGTGCCCGCGTACTAGAGCCTGCAATCTTACCAGGCCTTTGAGGGCACGAAATGCTCTATAAGCCTGGTCCATCAATCAAGAAACATGAGGAGTGGAATTCAAATAGATTATATGAAAAGGATATAGAAATTGGAGTTTTAACTACAAGAATCATGCATTGGATCAATGGCCATGATGGCTATATGTATAAAACAAACACTTCAACTTTCAAGTATGGACAAAATTGTCATATCAACTCATTTATATCCATATAATAATAATATATATACATATGGCCATGATGGCTATATGTATAAAACATAGTTGCAGCGCGATTCGCGAATCGCGATCAGAATCGCGATTCGGGATTTTCCCAGAATCGTGTAGAATCGAATTTTTTTTTTTTTTTTTTGAATTTTTTTTGTGCAATATGGGTATCAGATGAAAGCTCTGATCAAGGGGAGTATGATTGTGTAGTTTGCCGACTGTTTCAGGTGCAGGATGGTCCCTTTACGCTAAAGCTGCATCCCATATAAAAAAAAAGAGAACACATTGGGGCATTCCTAGTGAACATAGCAGGAATCTCCCTTTCTCTGATTCTCCCTCTCTCTATCTCTCTCTAATCACGATTCACAACAAGCGGAACTAAAACCATGCTGAACAAAAACCTAGCTGAATCATTCTGAACTTTAGCCTTAAATGAAACAATTTTTGACAAAACAACCATACTCTCTCTCTCTCTCTCTCTCTCTCTCTCTCTCTCTCTCTCTCTCTCTCTCTCTCTCTCTCTCTCTCTCTCTCTCTCTCTCTCTCTCTCTCTCTCTCTCTCTCTCTCTACAACCATAAATCATAAACCATAAAACCGAAGTTACTGAACTAAAACCACAAAGAACAATACTGAATCACGACAATGCTGTGAATAGGATCATCATAATATATAATATCGGGCCACATGGCACCAAAAAGGGGTACAATGATGTTCCATGAACGTAATGAAAAGTATATAACTAAGGCTCGTCAGAGTCATGGTAGGATAAATCATCCGAATCTGTGGACTGCAGATCCCATGGGTCCGCAGATGAATCGGAATTGGAGGGAGCCATATGTCGTGGTGTGGCCCTGGCTCTGCTGCGTGCTCTGGATCCCTGCCGCGTGCCCTGGCTCTGGACCATCCCCCTCTCCCTGCCTCTACCTCTGCCTCTGCCTCTGCCTCTCTCCCCTCCTCTGGCCCCCATCTGGCTGCCCCCAGCCCTGTGTCTACTCCGTCGTGCCTGTGTGTCAGGTGGCCGTAACCCTACGCCCTGGGATGGCCCTACCCACTGTGATGATGCCTGGCCGACGACTGCCTGTGATGCTCCACTCCTGTCTACAAAAAGAGTACTCAGCCCCCCCCTCCTAGAACCTCTAGGTCTCCCCCTAGGCCTACATGCAGGAATGGCTGGCTCCTCCTCTGTCTCTGCATCAGGGTCCACCAGCAGGTCAGCCAGGTCATCCCCCTGTGCCTCCGCCCACATCTCCTCGTCCTCCTCTGTATCTCCCTCAACCCACTCCTCCTCCTCCACATAGTCTGCCCCGAGCATCTCTCCACCCTCCGAGACCTCGTCATCTCCCTCCTCAACCCTCTCCCTCTGCCTCTCTGTCCTCCTCTGCCGCCGTAAAGCCCGTGCGTCAGCCTGTGCCTGTCTGTAGAGCTCTCTATGGATCTCATCATCCATCTCCTCCTGTCTGGGTGGTGCCCGAGGAGCAGCAGCTATCGAATCCACCAAGCAAGTGTCGAGGTCCACCTGCAACCAAAAACAATACATTGTTGTTAGGCAGGTATTGTGCAACTCACTGCATATTTTGAAAGCAAATCAATTCATCAAAGCATACCAAGAAAAAAGGGGTGATGATGTGACTCACCTCGAGCATCTGACCCTCTCCTCGTGTGCACCTCAGCATACGGCCGTTGGTGTTCACAAACACCAACCGCCTACATTGCTCGATGGACAACCTGTTCCTCTTCTGCGTGTGATACAAGGCCCAGGTGCTCCAATTCCGCTCACAAGCTCCTGCAGAACAGTCCTGTGCAAGGACTCTCTCAGCCAATCGCCTCAGGTCACCTGTGCTGCGCCCGTGGATGCACCACCATGTAACGGGCCTCAACTGATCCTCCCTCCGCCGACTCTGCTCTCCATCGAAAGGAAACTGGAAGCGCTCAAATGCGAGCAGCTGGCTTGCAATGTTGGCCAGCATCGGACCTATTGGCAAAAGGAAAAACATGGCACATGTAAGACCCCTCAAATTCAGACACTACCAATGAGTACAATACTGCAGTAACATTGCTACCAAATGATTTCTCACACGTACCTGGTCCGGGCCATACGCGCTCCGTGTACTCCACCCATCCCCGGTGCAGCTCCGGATCGTCCCTCTCTCGTGTAGAGCGCCACAAGGGGTGTAACATGTGGGCTACGGCGTGGATGGGTCGGTGGAAGTAGTCCCATCTGGCCTCCCAAATGCGTGAGATCTCGCGCCTCCTGCAGCAGACAAATTACAACAATCACTAAACCATAGCATAAAAGAAACGCATCAGACTCGAGTGAGAAACAACAAACTAGACACTGAAGAGTCATACCTATGCTCGTCCAAGGCTGACAACAGAATCCCCTCGCCGACGCGCTCCATGAACTCGTAAATGAGACCGAGGGTGCACCCCTCACGGTCTACCAGATGCAGCGCTTTGTAAATGGGTAGTAGGATCCCACTAATCTCCTCAGCAGCTCTCCAGAACTCGTCGCCGTACACAGTGGACTGGAAAAATGCCGAATGGGAGAGGTCTGTAAAGTCCCGGAAGGCCACGCTGGAAACCATCCGCCGCAATGCATCCTTCACCACCACCAATCGCTCTAGCACCAAGAAGTAAAACGCAAAGCATGTGGGTGCGGGCTTCTTCAGGTTTAGGGTGGAGAAGGTGTGGAACAGGGCCAACACACGCCTCTTCCTGGTGACAAAAGTGACCGGGCGCATGGCCGTAGAAGTGATCTGCAACACAAACACCCAGTAAAAAAGTTTAGACAGTAGTTGAGATGTGGTTAGCAGCATCGAAGGAAGAAAGCATAGCAAATAGAACAAACTATACCTCTCTGATCCATGGAAGCGCACACAGGTCATGGATGAGCAAGTCTATGCAATGTGCAGCACAGGGTGTCCACACAATGCTGGGGTGCTCCCTCATCATAATCTCGCCCATCTGCTTGCAGTTCGAGGCGTTGTCGGTGACAACCTGAACCACGTGCTCATCTCCGATGTCAGCAATAACATCTCTAATGACCTCCCATATGAAATCGGCTGTGATGGCGTCACCACCTCGAGTGGCATCCACGCCACGTAGGAATACTGTGCCAAGCGGGCAAGAAACCAAGACATTGATGACAGATCGCCGACGAATGTCGGTCCATCCATCGCTCAATATCGTGCATCCATACCTGCCGCAAAACACCCATTAGCTACATGCAAAAATTACGGCACCAGTAAATCCTAAACACATGCAAAGAGATTACAAAGACAAGTTACTTACTGCTGCCAAGCTGAGCGAATGGAACTCAACTCCCGCGTGATGGTCTCCTCCTCTTGACGAAGCAACCTCCCTCGTAGTGCCTCTCGCCTGGGAGGTGTCCATGTAGCATCCACGGCCGCCATCTGTGCACAGAACTCCCTGAACACCCAAGTGTCAGCAATAGCAAAGGCAATGTCGCACTCGTAAAAGAACTGGCCACACAGTCGAGTGCAACGGGCCTGCTGCTCTCTCTGCCAGCCGCATCAATCAAGGGTCTGCTGCCTGGGCCTAACCCCTCTCTGCTGTGTATATGGTGCTCGTGGTCTGGCATGCCCAACGAATGGCTGATCTGTGGTTGTGTCACTCTCTCTAGCAACATCTGTCGAAGCATGTGGTGCATCTGCTGCCGAGGAGGAGGGTCGAGAAGCACCCGCTGCTGTTGAACCAACATGCTCATCTGATAGTCCTGCTGCTGCTGCGGATGGAACTGAAGGTGTTGTACTGGGCCTTGCACCTGAACCATGCTCTGCCCGTGCTGTACTGGGCCCTGCAACTGTACCATGCTCTGCCCGTGATGTACTGGGCCCTGCACCTGTACCATGCCCAACCCATGATGTACTACGCCCTGCAGCTATACCATGCCCTGCCCGTGATGTACTGGGCCCAATATCCATGGTAGGCCCTGCCTGTCTGCCTGTGAGCCCTCCTGCATGCCTACCTGTAGCTGCTCCTGCTGCCTGTCCCTGTCTAGAACCCTGTGATGCAGTACCGGGCCCGTACATGGTAGACAACCTCTGCAGATCCTCATCAGAAATCCTGGGGCAATCAGATATGCCCAATGTCCGCCCATCTGGCCCTCTGACCCGCAGCAAGTGAGCCCTAACCCTGGTGAGTGATCCCGTGAAGTGACCACCACAATGCAAGCATCTCCATCTGCGGGTGCCTGAGCCATGGTGTGTGCCCACATCCCCGTCGGTAAGCTCAACCTCGGCCCAAAGGCCTCGGTCCCGCACTGGCATCGTATCAACACGACCCTAAACCTGCAAACAACAAATAATCAGGCAAACGTTCAGTAGAAAAAAAAATACATTGCATTGAACAACATTACCGAGCTCAAATAGAGCTCAAAATACTAGAGCATACATCAAAACGATTCCAGTTCACACATTATATCAAGTGCCAAAGAAGAACATGAGATTAGGGCGTGGGATAGAATAATTTCTATATGAGGGATAACAGGCGACTGACGTTAGCGTCGGAGTCTGTGCAAGCATAAAGGAGTGCAGTGTGGGCCTAAACCGCGCCCCTAGCAGATGTTTGCACGATGGTTCACGCCTAAACCCTAAAAAGTATGGAATCGGGACATGAAAATTGAAATTTGTGATACGAACGTAGACGGGCGGAACGGAGGTCATAGGAGTCTGTGCAAGCATGTGGAAATGCATTCTAGGCTCAGACATCACCTCACTCGGTTTCCAACAAGCCATTCTGTGGAAATGGCCAAAATATACAAGCATTTGGAATGTGGTGTTCAAATCTCGCTAGGCGTGTCGTGACGGCTGAAACTGATGCTGTAAAAATCATTGTGGGCGTGAAGAAAGGTGGTCTAGAGCCAAACTACGCTCGATTTGGTTGCCTACAGCTCAATGTCAACAATTGCAAAAAATCAAGCCTACACTTACCAAATATCGAAATTTGGTCGTTTCGCTCTCCACGAAGCTCAGACCCACCCGGCACCGTGCACACCAACTCCGTATCGTCGAGTAGATGCCTGCCAAGTATTCACTTGCGAAGATTGGACGCCCACGGCTCTCAGAAAAGAAATTTGCCTCCTCCACTGCTGGCGCGGTTCTGTGCGCGAGGAGGAGGCCGAAAATCGGGTTTCTGGTTTTTTTTTTTTTTACGATTCTGTCCACGATTCGCTGCAGCGAATCGCGATTCCCGAATCACGAAGCTGGCGAATCGCGATTCGCTGCAACTATGGTATAAACAAACACTTCAACTTTCAAGTATGGACAAAATTGTCAAATCTAGACTAACCTACTTCATTACATGCAGATCAGCATGACTTGCTTTGACCTGAATTACATGACATTTCATAGTATCTGAAAAATGTAAAAGACTGAACCTTCCAAATTATGTTATTATAGAGGCGCGGATAGCTTTATTCAAGGCTCCTTTGCCCAGCCACACAAATCTGTTGACCACTCAGATATGGTTTTGCTTTTCCTAGTAAAGGCCAAATGACATCAAACACTAAATAGCAATGCATGCATTAGTAAACGTATCTTTTCTTGATTATGCAACTCCTTTCAATTCATAAACTATATCTATTTTTATTCAGATCAACTGCTAACCAGGTTTTGAATGATGTGTGTCCTAAGTCCTTCAATGAAGATTCAATGAGAAGATAAGTTTCAGTAATTCCTTTTCAGATGGACAGACTGCATTTAATTTTTGCTGAGCATCTGAATCTGAGCAATTTTAAAGGCGTATTCAATCAAGCATTTTTTTGTGAATCAATCCTTTTGTGGCTCGTTCTTAAAGTTTCTAGGTTTTATCTATCCCTAAAAGCATCCCTTTGTATAACAGGAACACATCAAAAAAATTCAAATTTTTAATTTTTTAAACTCAAATAAAAAATTCAAGGCCCGTTCTGGACAACTATGCTTTCAGCTAGCATACATAAAAGTAAGTTTGCATGAGATCACATAAACCTTCAGTTCAAAACTTGTCAATTTCTGAACCTCCATAACTTACCATGTCCCAATGTATACAAAGACATAGCACACTGTAGAGAAGGCCGTGTGGATATTACCAAATAGCCTCGAAAAGCTGTTTGAATCTTGATAGCCGCCTTTCTCTCTACATTCTCTGTCTCATGGTACGGACTCTTGTGCAAACTAGGCTGGATGTCTGGAATAGGCGGTAAGGGGTGTGAGGTGACGGGTTCGACTGTAGCTGCTACAGTTGTCTTCCTTGGCTCCTGTTTAACTTGCATGAATCGTTGATCCTCTGCACGTGAGGTAATAAGGTGTGGTACTACTTCAACAGCCTCCACAAGCTCTTTCCTCACTTTCTGTTGAGTAGGTGCTTTGGCCACGCTTTGCACTCCATTTGAACTTTTACTAGCAATCTGCATAAAAACCAAAGTCTTTTCAATGATCAATGTACCTTACTAGGTTATTCTAACATATAGGCATTCAGAATTGAAACAGTCTGCAAAGGCATATAGTATTTAGACGAAAGAGAACTCTATAATCAAACCCTTGCAACTTAATCTTGCACGAGCAACTTCGCACTTGAGCTTTGTTTGCTTTCAAGGTAGGAATGTTTACCATTCTTGAATCTTTTGATTGAAGGTACTAACACGCTTCCATTTAGCACAATAATCTGTGGTACTAAAGATTCTAATAAGTTGTAAACTAATCACTTGAGTTAGAGGCGTGCTTACCACTTGATCTTCATCATTCCCTTTCATGCCAGACTTTTCTTTCAGAGGTGATTTAGAAGACTTTTTAACACCAAATATTTTCTTGAGCCATCTGGCAGATTTCCCCATTGCTATCTTGCCTGAAAGCACCAAAATTATCAATTTTCTGAGAATCTGAGCACCTCATGGAGACCTCTAATTTGAACATAGTATAAACCTAGCTCTTGAAATTAAAAACCCCAAAGCAAAAAGCACCAAAGCCATCAAGAGTGTTGGTCTGATAGAACCAAATCATGTCGATAAAACAAATCCCCACAATATATAGCCTTTCCATAATACTTCTCAGAAACGACAGTCTCTTAGCAGAAAAAACAATGTTGTTCATTATTAGACCAGCAACTGTACTTAATACTTGTTCACATTTTTTAATGGTTAAATAGTTTAGGATGCATGTACTGTTGCAACTTCTCTGCCTTTCACACATTTAATTGATGTGGAACCTTTTAATTTGCTTATCTTAAATTAATAGTCAATAGTTTAAGTAGAGAAAGTCAGAATGATTGTCAATGTTACTTCCCGAAGTGATACAATCTGTAGATGCCCAATTCTTCGAATAAGAAATCACCCCAAGTTCCAGCTTGCAACAGTAGGCACCACACACAGGTGACATATAGTAAAAGTTCTTTATAGCTAGTGAAGATTGCCACAAGCAAGAAAATTGCAAGAGTTCTGGAATAACTAATCTATCTGAAGTGTTAAGCAAACTGCAATACCATGAAGATGTGTGCACTTGGGTTTGCAGAAGAGGATGTGGCACATTGGGAGGGTAATCTTCTCCTGGATGTCCCTTTATACAGCTAATTGGGGTCAAACCCTTATCCTCAAGGAGAGGAAAGAAAAGTTTTATCAACTCAAGATGATTGATGGAAAATTTACAGAATGATTATCAATATCTATAAGTCAGCAATTACATGTTGATCAATCTAAAATCACCAAAGCTACAATCTGTAAGCATCACAAGTTCAGGAACATTTCTAGGAAGGTGAGGAAAAGGCCAATCTATGGGATCTGCCCCCCAAGAGTTCTGTTCTCATTACTTACTCCTGAGCCTAGTGAGAAACCAAATAAGATACATCTACGACAAATTCTACGTATGCTAAAAGTTAGCTAAATGATCAATCCACACCACCTCACCCAGATATAACCCGTTTCAAAGAATTCATTTCAGAAAAGTAACTAAAAGTTTTCCAATTATATTATAGGGTTGTTGGAACACGTTCAGACTTTACTCCAACCTACGGCATCATATGGTATCAATTCATGAACTATTTATGAATAAGCAACAGTTCACCTGAAAACCATCCTCTTATGTGTAAATTTGCTGTAGAAAATGATTGCTAACAGAGTTCTTTGAATCACCCGACAAAAATTCTAATGTCTTACAAAGCTTCAGGCATTAACAGGAATGCGACTAGTTGAGAGTAAATTTTCTCAGAATGAACAATCAAATTTTCTCAGAAATTAACAGCAATATTAGAATCTAATCGGAACAGCACACCAAAACATCGGAACAAATAAATACACTGATTTCTTTTACCATCAGGTTATGACTTGATTTCTACAAGTATTGGGCCATGCACTTCAAGAGCAAGGGAGAGTGAGGGGAGGAGCCATGAGCTCGGTCGGGAGTTGACTTCTAGTCTGCAATGTGCATTGTACAACGATTCTCATTCTGTCCCCCTCATAATCACATTGGGACATTGGAAACTGCTAAGCCCAAAAGATTCACACAGTGTAATCAATCTAAATTTTTAAAACCCTGAACATCCCACTATAAATCTTTGAAACCATACAGGCTACAGACAAAAGGCCACTGTTGATGGACTTAAAATTGTCCGTGCACCATTTAAAGTCTTTAATATGGTTACTTTCACTAGAAACAGCTAATTTGCAAGCATTCTGTGATTCTACCACTGGCTCATCAAAAGGTCGACATAGTCTAACAATCACAGGAAGGATCACCCCATGTGCTACCAGTCATTAAGAACATTCGATAGGTGTTCAGTGTTCACCTGAGTTCTCAACAGTTCAAGATATTTTGTAGTGAGTTACCTGAATGTTCAAAGTTGCCATTCCTGTAGTCTTAGAACTAGTATGAATAATGATTGTAACCGCAACCTTGGCTTGTACATTTTCGCGTTTACCCATTAGCATCATGCTGAGCATCACATTCTATTTAGCTACAACTTGCAAGCAAGAAAAATGTAAGGAAAGCATGTAGAATGGCTATGTGATAGTATTTCTCCACACATGCTATGTTGACAAAAAACAGTGTTCCAAGCTTACAGCTACTTTCCTTGATCTTATTGAGACTGTCTCCAAAGCATATACCTAGTTGTCTCACTGCTACCGTTCATCTAAGTTGAGGTTCAATTGTCAGAAGACGTCAGCAAGATTTTGGGCACCATAATGCTAGAACTGAGCATAATCACTTTTCATAAAAGGTTATTGATGAAAGCTATCCAAAAGTCCAATTTCACCAGTAAAGGAGTACCACCTGCGGATTCCAAGGGCTTTGAACCCACTTACAGCCAGCAAATCCAGCAAAATTACTCAACAATTTTTCTGGAAATTATTCCTTATCTGAACAAAGAAGGTATATTGATAACTTGATTGGATGGTATCAAGGTTTCTGTAAAGGAAAACTGTAAGACGATGTTGATTGTACAAAGGAGCTTCTACACAGCTTTAAAATGGAAGACAGCCCCACAAGACTAAGCTCGGAAGAAAACTTAGTATTTGTATACCTGAAAAATGCCGTCTGCTTGACATATTCAGATCGGGGTAGCAATCTACTCCAGGCATAAACCGCCAAGGTTAAGGCTAAAACTTAAGATGGGACCTTATTCGTGTGCATTCTCGGGTTTCGGGCACAGAGAAGCTCTTTCACTATGGGTTTGCAGCTTTTAAAGCTGAAATATCACTAAGCCCTTAGTCTTCTCATACGATGAAGCTAGTAAGCACCAGGGGAAAAAAAAGCTGTTCCGCAGCTCAACACATTCAGTGGCAAAGGAGAGATTGAACGCAAAACAGAGAAAAGGTAGAATCGAATCAAAGGCTTGCTTGGGGAGAAGGAAGCATCAGGCTCCTTGAACAGAGCTAGCTAAAAGTGACTAAAACCCGCCAGAAATTCGCCTCAACACCAAGTTCGAACGCACACTGAACTGTTAATGGTGAAGATCTCTCTGTCCAGTGAATCGTTACTAAGTCAATCCTTACCAACGACTAAAAGATGAAATCGTCCGACTTTCTTATACAGATTACCATGCAATGATATCATTACCAAATGTGCGGAATGTCAAGTAACTGGATCAGCTACACAGAGGCCTCATCTAAGGATGATAAACCTCCACGGTGAAAGATGAGAGCTGATGATTGAAGACTGCAAACTATAGAACACTTACGATATGCAAATAGAATCGATCAATATGAAAGCTGTACGCATAGCCAAAACCCATGATCACCCTCAGACAATTTTTTAGGATGTAAAGCAAGAATAATGCATCCGCCCACCTTGAACAGGATGCAAAGAGGTCCGCCCGCAGATCAGCAGCAATCAACCTTCACCCGGATGACCGATAACGGAGAAATGTACCACTCTGGGCTGTATATTTGCTATAGCGCGAGTGAAGAATGAGCGCAAGCTGGAAAACAGACATACAGAGCTCCGTAAGCAAAATACAGCAGCAACGGCAGGGAAACAGCAAAAAAAATACAGCTACAGTGATACAGAAGCAAAAATACAGCAGCAGCAGCAGTGCGCGGCATCTTGCAGAGGGAGAGAGGACGAAAGACCTGACAGGGACAGTACTAGCGAGCCTGGAGACCAGCCAGCAGCATTCTCGCTCGCTCGCTCGCTCGCTCGGAGACAGCAGAGAAAAGAAAGAAGCGATCAATCGCTGCAGCTAAACACTCTCCTCTGCGCAGTCCCGCAGTCTGCAGAAAAAACACAGAGAGACGCAGACAGAAAACGCGAAAGAAAAGGTGAAGGCCCTGAAGGGGCAAAGGCGTAGGTAAAAACAATAAACACCATAATAAATGATTTTTTAAATAAATAATACAAAATAATGATAATTGGGGGGGTTTATATGATGGATGAAGTATGAAGATAAAGAGGAATTTTGAATGGCACGGGAGAGGGGGCTGGAGGGAAGGAGCCCTTACCTACCATTACACCATTTATTATTATTATTGCAATGCATCCCCTTCCCACATGTACTTGTAGGTACCCTAGGGCCATAGCCCATGAGTCATGCCAACTCATGAATGTAGTTTAGTACAAGGTGGAGCATGGGTAGAGTGTCGTGCCCGTGCTCGCTCAATAAACCGTGAGGGCAAGGCACAATGGGCCCTTGCTCGAGAGTCTGCTTGGAGTAAAGACCTCTTGTTTGCCCAAGCCCTTATGTAAAAACGTCTTGTTTGCCCAAGCCCTTATGCCAATAATATGCATTGTTGAGGCTTTTATGGGTGGAGCAAAGGCAAAGGTAGGTTATGCAAGGATCAACCACATCTATCAAGGATTTGGAGGAGATATCAATGCTAGAGCATGCTAGATTTACTTCTACTCAAGAATCGAGTTTCTTGATATAGCAACTTTCATTGATGATTTTAGTAGATTTTGTTTGATCTATCTACTAAAGAGCAAAGGTGAACTGTATGATGTCTTTGTAAAGTTCAAGAATGCAAGGGAGAACGAAATTTTCACAAGGATCAAGTGCTTAAGGAGTGACAATGGTGGAGAGTACATATCTACCAAGTTCAAGGCCTTTTGTGATGAGCATGGGATCAAGAGGGAGTACACAACTCCAAGGACACCACAACAAAATGGAGTGGCCGAGAGGAAGAATAGAACTTTATGTGAAAGTGCCAAAGCCATGAGGTTAGGTGCTAATCTTCCAAAACCATTTTGGGATCAAGCTTTGTTGTGTGCTAACTTTCTATGCAATAGGTGGTCGAGTGCTATATTGGATGGAAGAACACCTTTTGAGATGCTATTCAAAAGGAGAAGTGTCAACTTTTTTAAAACTTTTGGATGTACTTGCTATGTCAATATAACTCTTGATGATAGGACAAAGGAGGATCCATCTTCAAGGAAAGGTATATTTGTTGGACATAGTGAAGTGGGTAAAGCCTAGAAGGTTTACACTCCTAGTACTAATAAGGTGATTATTGGTAGACTCTGTCATTTTTATGGGAATATTCCAAAGGTGTCTTCAAGTGATGATGGTGTGGATGGATCTAACATTCTTGATGTTGACATGAAGGATTCTACTTTATATGGTGATGATGAAGGACCTTCATCAAGTCAAAAGCCAAGGAGAACATCAAGGGATCTTCTTGTGTAGATGATGCTATGCAAGTAGATGGATGTTTTCATGGTTTTCCAGAAACTAATGGATCTGGAAAAGAGATCTTAGTCAATGACTTCGATGTTCAAGTTGATGATCAAGAGGTTGATCTCAAAGGGCTTCAACAAGGCAAAAGGGAAGTTGGCAATTTGGAGCTAGTCAAGAGCATCAAAAGGAGAGTCAATTGGAAAAGATGTTTTGGATCTGTTTTTCAGGTTATTGAAGAGTCAAGTAAGGTCAAAACACCATTAAATTTAGACTACAAGCACTCCTTAGGGCAATCTTTCTTGCTTCCAAAAATGTGATCATTAATTTTGGGCTTAGATTAGTTGTTGAGACAAATTTTACATGTCTGTTTATTGTTATATTATTGGCATTGGTCAAAATGGAGGAGGGGAAAAAATGTTTCATTCGTATGGCAAAGACAAAATTCACACTGTTGGCTAGTGATCTTGATTATACACCTAACAAGATAATGCATATATTTCAATATCAAAGTTTTTGCAACTAAATTTTTTATAGCTTAGAGGCTATACTATGTGTGGACTATGTTTTCTTTGCTTAAGTTTAATCATTAGCCAGTTTATATGTTGAATCATTTCAGATGACTCCTTTTTTTCGCTACAAAGCTTTGGAACCTTTGCCTTTATTAACACTTGAGCTTACAAATTACTCACCTTTTCAATACATCAGATATGAATATATCCTCTTTCTCCTCAACTTTTTGTTGTTATTGTATTGAAAAATGCATAACAATTTGACAAGAGACTTGTTGATAAAAGAATCAAAATTAGCCCCTTGACATATAATGAAGAGAACCATGAGAGGCATACAAATGATAAAGCTAGTAACAAAAAGCATTGGAATTGTTTTGGGGGACAAAATTGGCCCCATTGACATATAATGAATAGATTATTAAGATATTCATTTATGGGTACGCACGCACACACAACACTGAGAAATATGGGCATCTAGTCAATATGATTTGATAGTGAGACTTGTGTTGGGCATGCTTGCATGGTTTTAGGTTTTCACTATGTTTTCACCCTAAGAGCAATAGGACTTGTACATGTTTCTTACCCATGCCTTTAGTGGCTTGTTAATAGTTTTAAAATCATGTGCATGTGTTGCAAGTAAAATTTAGAACTTAAAAAAAAATCAACGAGTGAAGAAAACTTAGAGACATTATCTTCTTGTAAACACAATATAAACATAAGCTTGGACATGAAGCATGAAGCATGAAGCATCAAGTTGCACCAAGAAGAAACACCAAATTACTCTTATAAGTGTCGACACAAATTTCCATAATCTATCCCCTCTACTAGATATGATATACTGACTTCTAGTACAAGAGTTAGTGTCATCATATTCCTACTCTAATATGCAGGTTGGCATAAGCTTCTTCCACATTCTCTAGTGTCAACCATCATGTTTCTTCTCTATACATAAAATCTTGATAAGAAAATTTATTATACCTTATTGACAATATATAAGCACGCAATGCTTCATGCCTGTAATCATGAAAAATGATTGCGCTCACATGTAGATAAATATTTGAAAGTATGAGTATAGTTTTGTCACTAGAGGCAACGATTATACACATAATTACTAGCTACAAATAGATTTTGCATCTAGTAATATCTTAAATATTTGCGCCTTGGGCTTTACTCTAGATTTAAAAAAATTCAAATGTATACCTACAAAAATTTGATGGAAAGATGCACAGATGCCACTTTTTCAAGTTTTTTGCATGGACATGTTAGTGATTGAGAAAAAGTATTTAAAAAACTCCAAGTGTAGCTCAACTTTCATGATTGAGTGATATGACATCACTGAAAACTATAGCTTTGTTTCTAAGATTAAGCATATTTCATGTTCAACAATGTTATCATAAACATAAAAAATATCTTCAACAAGAAACCACAAGATGATAAGATTATTGCCTTGTCATACATTGGGACATTGAGATTGGAAAATGGGGATATGTATGTGATAAAATCTAGATGTGGTGATTGTTTAAATTTTGGTATGCATGACAAAGGAAGGCACCCCCTACTCAAATAAGACATTGGCAAACGTGACTTGGGGTGAAATTGTATGGCCTTTGATTCTCCTATTTAGATTGACTGCATGATATGTTGAATGTGGTTTAATGGTGCTTTTGAATTGTGAAGAGATCTCATTCATGGTTCAATGTTCCAAAATATCTAGAAAAGTCAAAAAGAAAATGAAAACAAAAAAGGGGACTTATCAAGTAAGTGTAAGAATAAGGCATGTGAAAATTTGCCAAATGACAAGGTCAATGTTTTGCATGACATTCCCCTCGTTGTACTTGAGAGTGAGAGGGGATAATTGATGTCTCCACACCCTCTCATTAATTAAGAGGACATGTGAGAAAGAACAATGACATTGTTGAAGGTTGGGCACATCTTTTTTGAAGGAGGACCTTGCCAAAGACATGAAAAATAATAGCCTATGTTGTATAGATGAATACTAATGAGACAACAAAAGGTTGACCAACAACAGAAGGAGTGGATGCTTGTTTTTCAAATTTAGAAGATTTGGTGAGAAATTGGTCTCTATCTACTCCAAGCGTACATAAAAAATATAATTTTTTTTTTCTACTAAGTCCTTTGATAAAGTTATCAACTACTTTCTCATTCATGAGACAATACTCAAGTCCCAATTGTTTTGCATATATCCTGTCTATAATGGTAGTGGACCTGAATGAGTTTGGTGCGAGCATCAAAGACAAGATTCTTAGTAACTTGGATGCAACTTTGATCATCACAATAAAATGGCAGTTGTAGTAGCTTGCACTTCTTGACATGCTACTAACAAAATCATCTTCTTTTTTTCTAGCACAACTAGCCTAGTCAACATCTCAAA
>MU832879.1:0-65009 GCA_029204225.1 Diphasiastrum complanatum | reverse complement strand
TAAAACACTTGAAGTGATGAGGGAAACAATAGATTATGATTTCATAAGATTAGCACAAGTTGAACCATCAAAATCCATCAAAAATCTATGCTTGAACCTCACTAAATGGCCCAAATCCTTGAAGAAGGCTTCACACGTGTGAAAGTATGACCTCCCACAGTCTGAGTACTGTACACCAGACCTACATTCAATCCTATAATCACTAGTAATCACAAGTACTCAAACAATTATGAACATAGAGAGCAATTGCACCATTATAGAGAAAAAACATGAAATTGCTTGATTGATTTTGGTGAGATATTATCACCTATATATACATGATCCATCACGATTTTGGGCAGGTATGAGTAGCCCTAAACCTATCCCTAATGCTAATTTTGGTGGATCTTTCATCCCTACCAAGTTAGAGTTGGAATCTTGGAGATCCCTCAACAATGCAAAAATTACCAAAAATAGCTCCTATTTTTTCTCCCTTGTATCTAAGCATAATTTGGACTCATTCCAAAGGTTCTAACACTTAGGTCTACTTGAGAACATCCTTATGAATGGAATCCTATGCTATTTGACACGTGTGACAAGCCACATCATGACCATCTAACTATTTACAAGTCATATGACCAAAACTAGTCAAGCTAGAATTGTGAATTTTTAACACTCCTCCTCACTATCTAGCTTGGTTCAATCATTGCTTTACTAATCACTCCAAGTGATGATCTGAACTTCATAAAAGGTGTCTTTTGAAGTGGTTTAGTAAGTAGATCAGCTACACATTCATTGCTTGGAACATGCTCCAAAGTAATCTCCTTGGCTTGCACCATTTCTCTCACAAAGTGATGACATATCTCAATGTGCTTAGATCTTGCATGGAAGATTGGGTTAGATGCAAGGTGTTGGGCTGATATATTGTCATTGTAGATGATTGGTGCCTCCTCTGAATCCATGATTTTTAGCTCCACCAATAATCTCTTGATCCAAAGTACCTCCTTTGTAGTGGTTGTCAAAGCTTTGTACTCGGCCTCGGTTGAAGATAGAGATATAGTTTCTTGCTTTTTTGAAAGCCATGAAACCACACCTTCTCCTATAAAAGTTGAATAGGCACTTGTTGATTTCCTATCCCTCTTGTCCCCTGCAAAATATGAATCACTAAATGCATGAAGGTTAATCACATCTCCTCTATATAGAATCCCAAAATCCAATGTACCCGAGATGTATCTTAGAATCCTCTTAGCCTTTTTCCAATGGATATTCAATGGCTTTTGCATGGATTGGCTCAACCTACATACACTAAAGCTAAGATCTGGTCTAGTTATAGTGATCCACATTAAGGAACCTATAAGTTGCCTAAACAAAGTGATGTCCATGAAGGATCTTTCATCATCTTCATTTGGCACTTTTACATCTTGCTCCATTGGTGTGTCAACACTTTTGCATACTTCCATCTTTAATTTCTTCAAAAGACTTTGAGCATAGTTTACTTGACTTATAAAGATAAAATCAGACCCTCTAAGTACTTCTATGCCTAAGATGAAGTGAAGACACCCTAGATCTACCATCTTGAACTCTAAGGATAGATCTATCTTGATTTTTTCAATACCATCAACACTATTTCCACTAATGATGATGTCATCTACATAAATGAGTAAACGTACAATACCAACATCATCAAACTTAATGTAAAGAGTAGTATCATATTCACTCTGAACAAAAGAAAGTGAAATAAGATAGCAATGTAGTCTTGAATTCCAAGATCTCGAGGCTTGCTTTAAGCCATAGATGCTTCTTTGGAGATGGCATACTTTGTTCTCCATTCCATGCTTGATGAACCCTTGTGGCTGCTCCATATAGATATCCTCTTCCAAAAAACCATTCAAGAAAGCATTAGAGACATCCATTTGACATAGAATCCATCCAAAATGTGATGCAAGTGCAATGATTAGCCTTATTGTGACCATCTTGGCCACAGGTGCAAAAGTTTCCTCGTAGTCTATCCCTCTCTCTTGAGCATAACCTTTTGCAACTAATCTTGCTTTTTGTTTGTTAACGCTCCCATTTGCATTCAACTTAAGCTTGAAGACCCACTTGCATCCTATTACATTCCTTTGAGGTCTCTCAACAAGCAACCAAGTTTCATTCTCAATCAAGGCATCATACTCATCCAACATAGCTTTATACCATTCTTTGGAGTTCAATGCATCTTCAACATTAGATGGTTATTCAAAACTAGATAAAGCATAAGAAGTGGATGAGATACCCTCAACTTGCTGTCCTTTTCCTTGATATGTGAGCCTTGATGGCTCCACTTTTGCCCTTGAAGATCTCCTTGGTGTGATAGGTGGGTTTGGTGCTTGCTCCTCCATGAGCTCCTCCTCAAAACCAAGATCTTGCTCCTCGGCCATCTTCTTCTTGATTGTTGGAGCACTTGAGCCTTCTTCAAGCATATGCATATGATGTTCATCAAAGATGACATCCCTTGAAACAACAAATTTGTTTAAGGATGGGAGATAGACTTTGTAGCCCTTGCTTGAGCTTGCATATCCAAGCATGATCCCTCTTGTGGAAGATGGATCCTCCTTGGTTCTTGTTTCCAATGGCACATGCACATAACATATACACCCAAAAACTTTCAAGTGATTAAGATTGGGTTTCTTTCCATACAACATCTCATAAGGAGTTTTGTCTTCAATTGCTTTGCAAGACACCCTATTCATCAAGTAGTTTGCACATACAAGAGACTCACCCCAAAAGGATTTGGGCAAACAAGCATCTAATCTTAAAGCCTTAGAACATTCACATAATGTTCTATTCCTTCTTTCAGCAACTCCATTTTGTTGAGGAGTGTAAGGACAAGAAGTCTCTTTCTTGATCCCTTCCTCCTCACAAAAGGCCTTGAACTCATTGGAGATGAATTCTCCACCATTGTCACTTCTAAGAATCTTGATGCTATGATTATGATGCTTTTCCACAAACAACTTGAACTTTACAAAAGTATCAAATACTTGAGACTTGAAGGAAAGTAAGAACACCCAACAATATCTTGAGTAGTCATCAATGAAGGTTAAAAACATGGATGAACCTCCATTAGATTTGGTGCTAGCAATGTGCACATCCGAGTGTATGAGCTCAAGAGGATGAGATGACCTTGTGATGGAGTTAGGAAACACCTTCTTATGTGCCTTGGATAAGGCACAAGCTTCACAAACCTTGTCTTCCTTCCCAATAGACCTTGGTAGGCCTAAAGCATACTCCTCCTTGATCATAGCCTCCATGGAACCCGAGTTGACATGTCCAAGTCTTTTGTGCCATAAAGTAAAAGTAGATATCTTGCTCTTCTCGGCCAACATGACAACATTAGTATCCACAAATGCATCCAACTTATAAAGTTTGCCAAGTCTAGTGCCCTTAGCCACTATCTTACCCTTCTTCTTGATGAAACATTCATTTGAAGCAAAGTCAACATTGAAACCATTGTCTACCATTTGGCCAACACTTAGTAGATTCTTTGTTATTGTAGGAATGTACAAAACACCTTCTATGTTGATCTTTTTGGAAGATCCTAAGCAAAGGGGAATGCTACCAACTCCTTCAATCTTACAAGCTTCATCATTTGCTGTATAGATAGACTTTATAGGTCCATCATAAGATAAGAGAGAAGAGAAAAACTCCCTTTTACTAGTCATGTGTGAACTAGCACCCGAGTCAATCCACCAAGGATCTTCTCCTTTGAAGCTTGTTGAAGAAAATATGGACATCATGAGAGAGTCCTCATGTGAACTATCCTCCTCCTCCTCTTTGCTCATGTTGGCTTGGCTTTCATCTTGCTTCCTCTTGAAGCATTCCGAGGCATAATGCCCCATCTTGCTACAATAGTAGCACTTCACCTTTGATTTGTCCTTCTTGACTTTGGTGGTTGATGGAGATGCCTTTGGGGGTCCTTCTTGATCCTCAAGCTTTGTAGACTTCTTGAATGTTGATCCTTTGCCTTTGGACTTGCCTTTGCCTTTGGTGAAGAGAGCTTGGTCATCTCCACCTTGGATGGAAAGCCTATCCATCCTCTCTTGCATTTGGCTCCTTCTTGATTCCTCGGCCATGAGTGTGCCTTGGAGTCCTTCAAGTATGGGTAGCTTACCCATAATTGCATATCCCTGAACCAAATTGTCAAATTCAAAGCTTAGTCCATTCAATATGAGTTGAACAAGCTCTTCATCCTTGATAGGGTCACCTATAAAGGCTAGCTCTTTGTTCAATTCCTTTACTCTTAGGACAAAAGTATGTGCACTCTCTCCTTTCTTTTGATAGCTTCTATAGATTTGATTCTTCAAAGCTAACATTCTAGTTTGGTTCTTGGATTCATAGATCTTTTGCAAAGTCTCCCAAGCATCTTGAGCTGAAGTGCAATCTCCTACCTCTCTTAAGAGTTCATTTGCAACATTCATTTTTATGCAATGTAGTGCAACATTGCACCTCTTGATGTATTTGGCTTTTTCTTGAGGATGAATAGGTTCACCCTCCTTATCATTTACAATTTCCATCAGATCTTGCATGATCATGATAGATTCCATTCTAACTTTCCATATGGAATAGTTACTTTTGTTGAGCCTTTCATTAGTATCCAAAAGATATGCATTTATAGATGTCATCTAGTCTCCTAATCAAGGACTTGACACAAATGAAGGTTACTTCTATTGATTTGATTGAAGGTCTACCTTATCCCACTTCTTAGGGACCTGAAAAGATCAGTAATAGACTTCCTATAAAGATCTAAGAATGATCTCTAGCAAAATCAAATCATAGAATACTAGAAACAATGCACTTGCTTGATTGAAGTAGACAATACTAGTAGAATTGCCCCTCTTTCTATAAAGAACATTAAAGCTTCCAAATGATCTGATCAAGAGTGAATTTCAGCAACCTAATATACTTCCAAAATCACTTGTAAAAGATCTAAATGGAACTTAATGAGGATGCAACACAATCTACTATCCAATCACAAGCAAAAAATGATCAAAATTGATGAAAAATTGATCTAATTTGGTACGTAAGTCAAGCAATGGTTGGACTGAACCTAAATCACTTTAGGAGGTGCCTACTACACCTTAGAACAGCCTTGAAGAGTCCCCAAAACTCTGATATTCCCTCTCCTTGAATGCTAGAAAGCCTCCTCTATGAAATCACCTCCAAAACTCGCTTAGAAATCAATGCTTGGAGCAAGCAAAACTTGCTATCTTGGTAATGTGAATTGAATTCAACTTTGCCTCTGGTTTTAGAAACCTAAACACCTGCAAATGAAGTCACACAACACCAATCTCCAATGTATTTGACTCACTTTGAGTTCTAGAATCAATACTAGATGCTAAGATCCAATCTACACAAGATTTAGATCAAAAATTGTGATCAAATTGAATGAAAACCAAGGATTTAGCTCATTTCAACCTTTAGGCTCTGATACCATGTAAAAATTACAGCAAATAAGGATCCTAAAACACTTGAAATGATGAGGGAAACAATAGATTATGATTTCATAAATTAGCACAAGTTGAACCATCAAAATCCATCAAAAATCTATGCTTGAACCTCACTAAATGGCCCAAATCCTTAAAGAAGTATTCACACGTGTGAAAGTACGGCCTCCCACAGTTTGAGTACTGTACACCAGACCTACATTCAATCCTATAATCATTAGTAATCACAAGTACTCAAACAATTATGAACATAGAGAGCAATTGCACCATTATGAGAGAAAAAACATGAAATTGCTTGATTGATTTTGGTGAGATATCATCACCTATATATACATGATCCATCACGATTTTGGGCAGGTATGAGTAGCCCTAAACCTATCCCTAATGCAAATTTTGGTGGATCTTTCATCCCTACCAAGTTAGAGTTGGAATCTTGGAGATCCCTCAACAATGCAAAAACTACCAAAAATAGCTCCTATTTTTTCTCCCTTGTATCTAAGCATAATTTGGACTCATTCCAAAGGTTCTAACACTTAGGTCTACTTGAGAACATCCTTATGAATGGAATCCTATGCTATTTGACACGTGTGACAAGCCACATCATGACCATCTAACTATTTACAAGTCATATGACCAAAACTAGTCAAGCTAGAATTGTGAATTTTTAACACTTCCTCATTTCATGTACTTGGGAAGAATACTGCATCTCTTTTTTGTAGACACTTAGGCCTCTTACTCTCTTTCATCCCCGACTATTTTCTTTTAAAGTCTTCATTACTTTCTCGTCGGGGTTTGTTCCTGGCGTACTAAATTCTTCGTTCTTCACAAAAAAAAAACATAGCTAATCAAATTTACATGCTAAATCATATACATGTTCATCATTACCAATTTGAAAGAAAGAATCGATGCATGAAAGCATCTACAATGTCTATCCCTAATGATTCTCTCGCATATTCATGGTACGTTTTGTTATTTCGGTTTCTGTTTGACTCTCTTACTACTTTGTCTGATTGTCTACTCTTTCACTTTCGCAAAGCAGCTCTGATTATTTGTGTTTGCCTACGAAAATCGTAGTGCGTGCATCAAGAAGATTCTAATCCACATCTCCCAACATGCTGGATTTATTCCTCTACTCTCCTAATCCCATATTAATCTAGTTCCATTCATATTGTTACAGTTTTACATGTTTGTCACACAGTCTACAGAAATACTCTATTATCGAAGACAGACACCAGAAGGCAACTGACTTGTCGAAGAAGTTCGACTTGTCAGGAATGACCGATTTGTCCAACTTATCAGGAAGTCTGACTTGTCAACTCAACTGACTCTCATCAAGGACCATCAGATGACTATCCCAACTTTATCGACTATCGACAGGGACACATTTGGAATAATCAAAGCCTTCTCATTCCCAACTTCTTGTACTGTGCAACTACTTGGACAATACAGCAGCCGCCATGATCTATCTTAGATGGCACAATGGCTCCATGCCACCTTCTTGTACATACATTCGCACAATTGTAAATTGTATATAGAGATGACAATTGTAATAAACAATATACCATGAATATGCGAGAGAATCATTAGAGACAGACACTGTAGATGCTTTCATGCATCGATTCTTTCTCAAACTGATTGTCAGTAATAATCTCATAGCTTTTACAGAGCGGAGTTAGCTTCTTGAGCATGCGGTTTTGTCAGTTATTGCCTTGTGCTCACAACATCAATCTGAATAAATTCTTGTCTCATTATTGTGTTCAGAGTCTTTGTCAATATTGTATGTTTTGTTATTTTGGTCTCTATCTGAGTCTCTTACCGCTTTGTCTGACTGTCTACTCTTTCGCTTTCAAAAAGCAACTCTTATTATTTGTGTTCGCCTACGAAAATCATAGTGCATGCATTGAGCAGATTCTAATCCACATCATTTAGTATGGTATTAGAGCCATCAAAGTGTGATATTAAAGTTATTTTCATATCTTGATAAGCTTCCCACAGAACCTGATTCTATCATCCAATAGAACAATAGTATTCTTGTTCTAAAATTAGCAGTAGATTTTCCTTCTTAAGTCACTGATAGTTATCACTATCAGTTAGACTAACTTCCATATGGATTTTCAAGGGAAAGCCAGTCCCATCGTGGACAAGCTTGATGGATCCAACTACCATATGTGTAAATTTAAGATGAAAATTGTGCTAATTGTTAAGGAGTTGTTTGATGTTGTCACAGGTGCAGAGGCAAGACCCAATGCAGATAGCGCTGCAATCTCCCGATGGAAGCTAAAGGATGGCAAGGCCTTCATGTTGATCATCCTCAATATCTCAAACACACAAATCAATCATGTGTTTGAAGCTCAGACCTCGAAAGAAGTCTGGGACATCTTGAGCACACTATGCGATGTGCATGATGTAGCTTCCAAGATACACCTTAGAAGAAGATTCTTCTCCCTCAAGATGACAAACGATGACTCATTGTAGAAGAATCACATCAACCAGTTCAATAACCTACTATAGCAAATGGTTGTTGTTGGATCAGTCATAGATGATCAAGATGCAGTAATAACACTTTTTTCGAGCTTTCCAAGCGTGAACATTACATATCCAAAACACAACTAATGGAACTTAGATCTTGAGCCAATTTGGTGTGCACATCTAGATTTAGTTACAAGATAGAATTCATCAAGATTATCATGCTAGAATTGCATAAATCACTATGATCTGAAAAGTAAGCGATCTTGGGTGGATTAATGTTAATAGATCGTAATGTTAATTGTGGACTCATAAGCATGTGCTTGAATCTGAAGTATACTACTGCTCTCATGGGAACGAATCTGAACTATGCTATTGCTCTCATGGGAATGAATCTCCACATGAAAAGTTAAAGATCTACTTAATTCTTTGATGCTTGATTGTGCTTGGATCTAGGATTGAACATGGATAGAAAATATCCACTACAATAATCCAAAACTAGCCCTAAACTAGTCATAATGGCCAAATTTGCCAAATTAAAGCTAAAAATGAACTTTCAATGACTAAGTAGCCAAATAAACTTGTACCCAAGTTAGATATTGATCATGTACTCTACTTCACATTTCTGAACCAACCACGTAAAGTTTATTTGCTAATTTGGTCCCATTTAGGCTCGAATTGCCAAACTAACTATAAAAGTAGAAAACTAGTTGACAATTTTCACAAGTATCCTCGAAACAGTCAAAGAATTGAAAGAGTTGAATAATCAAACATTCGAATCTTTGTCACCCATTGGCTCCGACTATTTGAATCGACAAATCATTGAGTTTGACTACTGACGTGGTACCACTCAAAATGAAGCTAGTCAACTATACTAGCCACTCTCACGACTATGCAACTGCCTTGGCAAGGACTGCAACTACATCACCATTTTTCCAGATAATGACAGCCATGATTGTCGCCTACTAGAATAGTGACATCCACGCTTGTTAACTACCTAGATAGTGACATCCACTACCCTAGCCAAGATCCACATCAGACAACTTAACCTCTCTATGCCATTATGTATGTATACGAAGAAACAAAACGTTTCTATTACCAAAGCTTTGCTAGCTTTCAACCCTCAAAGTTGATAAAAAGACACGAAGCAAAAAATGTTCGTGAACATCTTGACGAAAAGACACGAACGCGAGACCTCACTTCCTTTATTAGGAAGATGAAGGATCTATTTCTTTCCCTACAAAATTCTGGAGCAAAAAATGCAGTGTTAGCAGAGAAGTAGCTTACTTATCTATTGAGAGACTTACCAAGATCCTTCCAGACAGCCAGATGAATGGATCACAAGATCAGGCCTTTGAATACATATCTGAAACTCCAATCAAAGTAGTAATGATCACTATTTCATCATCATAAGATATAGGATGAAAAACAATGTTTATACTAGCATCATTGAAGGACTTTGTCAAATATATGACATGTTTTTTTATCAAACACAAAATAAGTTGAGTAAAGGGGGATATGGATAAACTTTCTTGCCTTCATATTGATCTAGATTCAGGTCTCTTTTGCCTTGAGACAAGTGTCCTTCTCGAGTTCCTCCTTGATGTCGTTTTTCTTCATCATGCTCACTCCCTCTTGGTGTTGATGATAAAAACATGGATCCAAACCATGATCTTCTTCAAAACTCTTAGGGAAATTGTTTTCAAGTCTCCAAACACAGCGCCAACTCCCCTGACAATGCTATAATGCAGGCACAAATGAGAAATGTGGGCTGCATATGCTGCATACTTGCCATGCTTCATAGACCTACAAAAGGCCTTAAAAGCAATGGCAGCAAAATTGATCTGCTCTCCCTTGATAGCTGAGAGCAGATATTCAATGATAGTGACTGCAATTGTGGCATCCGCATCCGTTGCAAAAAGGATTTGGTTGTAATATTCACAAAAATTCCTGAGAGCCAAGTCTCTGATCATAGAAATTTGGCATATAAAAATTGCCATGAATTGACCTCGTCGATGTCCTTTCTTGATAGAGCTTGAGGTACTGACCCTTCAGTTGGCAAATGGAGCGTGGCAACAAACATCACCTCCAAATAGCATCCGTGACCTTAATGATTCCCTGAACAAATTCATTGCTAGCTTCAATCAAGACTGTTGAGAGATCAACCGCTAGAGTATAGCCCAATCCACATCGATCAGCTAACGTTTGGAATTCTTCAAGGTTCAGCTTACTTCGCGCCTTCCAATTGACATTAGCTGGGATAATAACCGGAGTAGCAGCCATTGCACTGGATGGTAAAGATTTCAGCTTGGTTGATCGTATCATGATAGCAAGCAATTGATCAAAAACGATGGTAGCAAATGATGGTAGTGCACAGTGAGCAAGGAAGCAAGCATGAAAACTTTAAAACTTATTCGCGAGCGCTGATGAGGTAAATGAAAAATGATGAGGAACTTGGAATAAGTAGCAAAAACAGTTAGAAAATCAGTAATAAAAGTGGCACATGGTTTTATGTGTGCACGTGTCAATAGAAAGAACATTTGCCATCATTCAATAACTAAGAGTTCGACGTCAAATCAGAGAAATAATTATAGTATGAATAGGCTAGCTATTTGATACCATAGAATATTCCCTTATGATACCGAATGCTCGAAATAAAAAATAAAAACGAACAATTGGATTTACTTATCCGATCTATCAGTCAATGAAATGAACGAACAATTGGGATATACAAGGATACAATGAATGAGTGGATAATAAAACAAAAATACAATAATAAAAATAATTTTAGAAAAATAAAAATATCTATAAGTAATATTTCTTCACGCGAAAACCATTTACTCTAGCTGATTGCAAATTTCCCTAAATATCAGCAAGTTGAAGGGACCCAATATCAAATATCTCAATAACTCTATACGGACACATCCAACAAGTATGTAACTTCCTTGGAAAATTGATATGATGGGTATCGTACAAAAGAGCAAAGTCTCCCTCATGCAAAACAGCCTTCTTTATTGTAGTGTCAAAAGCCTTCTTTCATCTCAACTAAGTCTTTGTTGTATCAATCAAAGCTTGATTACAATTCTCCTCTAGCTTTCCAATCGATAAGAATCTCTCCTTTAAGCTCGATTGTTTGTCAGATCTAGTTTCAACTTGTACATGATATGTCGGTACTTCAAAATCAATTGGCAATATTGGGTGCATGCCATAGACCAGATAGAACGGAGTTTGTTGCATGCATTGTGGTGATCTTATTTAAGGTCTTACACAAAATGCCATTGACTCGCTCAATCAATATCCTAGCAAATAATGTCAGAACTTCTTCACTGAAAAAATCATTCCAAGTTCTTCACCTTCTGTCGTCAAATAGTTCTTTTTTGAGACGCTTAACTGACTCCCTGCATAGTAGACATGATAGTCCCATTTTTCATCATTTTTATGACTTATGATAACTCCAAATGCGAATGATGAAACATTTGCATAAACATGAAATTTCCTTACCCAATCAGGAGGTCTCAAAATTGGGACGTCCAAAAGTTTCTGCTTCAGTAACTCAAATGATTGTTGACAATCAGCAGACCATTTGTAGTAAATGTCCTTCTTTAGCAAATGCGTTAGAGGCGTAGCAATAGATGCTTGATCTTAAATGAACCTTCTATAATAACCAACGTGACCCAAAAATCCTCTGAGTTCTTGTAGGTTTGTCGGCCCTTTCAAATTCTTTATAATTTCCACCTTATCTTTATTGACTTCAATTTCTCTTTTTGAAATTCTATGTCCGAGTAGTATTCCTTCTGGCATACCAAAATAACACTTCTCAGGACGGAGACACAGTGAAGTCTCTATGCACTTCTGCAATGTCTTCCACAATTTTGAAAGATGAGTGGATTCTGAGTTGTAAACATAGAAGTCATCCATGAAGATTTCTAGGAATAAGCATAGATATTCTTGAAAAATAACAATCATCATTCTCTAGAATGTGGCTGGTGCATTACACAGTCCGAACGACATCTTCTGAGAGGCATAAGTACCCCAATTAATTATGAAAGTTGTCTTGGACTGGTCCTCTTCTCGTATAGATACCTGGTTATAGCCAGAGAATCCATCGATGAAGCTGTATCTTTCATTACCAGCAACTTGATCAAGAAT
The DNA here is from genome assembly GCA_029204225.1 of Diphasiastrum complanatum. NCBI lineage: Eukaryota > Viridiplantae > Streptophyta > Lycopodiopsida > Lycopodiales > Lycopodiaceae > Diphasiastrum > Diphasiastrum complanatum. Next base: position 52,935 of record MU832879.1, on the reverse strand, counting down.
CATATCTGTAAAAGGTAGAGAATGATGATCTTTACGAGTTGCAGCATTAAGCTTCCGATAGTCTTGGCAAACCCATATCTTCTCGGCCTTCTTTTTTGAAACAACTACAATTGGCAAAACCCATTCACTGTTGAGAACTAGACAAATAATTCCTGACTTCAAATGTTCGTCAAGTTCATCTTTCACCAGCAATAAATACTTAGGATTTAGCCTATATTGACGTTGCCGTATTGGTACCGCTCCTTCTTTCAAGTCAATTTAGTGCTGACCAAATTTCTTGTTAATGCCTTTCAAATCTTCCATGGTTCAAGCAAAAACATCATGATATTTGGTGAGCAGGTCCATATATTGTTGTTTTTCTTTGTCGGATAAAAGTTTGGAGATTAACAAGGATTTGTCATGTATGACCTCGATAGAGAGAGTGTCATTTGGATTTATCATACCCATAGTCATATTGCTGGAAGGATATCCTTGTATTTGTCATTGTGAGGGCTGAGCTTTGTTTGCACTATCGGATACTTCTGTCTCTTCAATCTCGTAACAATCCAGGTAATTCATTTCAATGTCATCTTCTTCTGATAATATATGAAGAGCATAAGACGATTGTTTGGACGTGAAGCTTGTATTTGATTGAGCAGTTTCTCCTTCATATTGCTCATGCTGCCATGTGATAACATGCTCATGCAGCTTTGCTTGTTCATCATATTCTCCAGTTTGAATCCGCAACTCCTTTTTTTTCCAATGTACACTGGCGTCTGCTTGATATAGCCAGGGTCTTTCGATAAGCACAAAATAGTTGCTTGTTCTGATTGGTCGGATGACAATAAAATTCATGACGAATGGTATATCTTGGATATACACTGTGACTTCTCTTAGCTCACCTACAGGCTTCCTCCTTGTCGAGTCGACCAGTTTGATCTTTCTCTAAGTAGGCTTGATATCAGTAAGTCCAAGTGCATGTGCCATATCTTCCATCATAATATTAACACTTGACCCGAGCTCAATTGGTACTTTTTCAATTAAACACCCTAAGATAGAGATGTCAATCTCTAGTGCTCCGAAGTCTCCAAGGTACTGCAAGAAGGGATATCTCAAGTAGAGAAATCTTCTTCTTTCTCCTTGTCTGTGATAGACTCTTTAGCTTCTTCCTATAATAATTGTTGTCAGATAGCAGCTGCTTGAATGTGATATTTGGCCTCAAAGAACCGATATATGAAACAATGTCATATTGCTTCTTTGTCTATAGCTTGAAGTACAACATTGAATAGTTTTGAACTTAATGGCACTTCCTCCTCCTTGTCTTCAAAAGTGACTTTCTTTTAAAGCAGACTAGATTTAAGTTTGTCTTCGATTAGAGTTTTTGCTTCCTCTGCAACATCCTTCTTAAATAGCTTGGTAGCATTTCGGTCATAATCAGAATCGTCTTTCAAGTCTTTTGGAGTAAACGACTTGTTCTTCAACTACTTTGTTTATCTTGTTGCAATGTAGATAGAATGGTACTTTGCATGCCTACCAAGAAAGGCTGATAGGTACTGCCGAAAAGGACCCACAAATACAATGGATGAAGTCATTGCAACAACAGAGAATTATGAAACATCTAAGATTGCTCGGAAGGGCGACATTCCAGCAAGAAGACAAAGAAGAAGTCATTAGATTCATCTGATGATTCGATCTTGGAAGAGGATTCATATGATAGTTCAAAGACATCTAGTTCCAGTGATGATACCGACATAGAGAGCTCAAATTCTTCCGAAGATGATAAGAACCACCGGAAGGAGAAAAAAGACTAAAAAGAAGTCCAAGTCTTCTAAGGAACCTTATGCAAAGAACGACAAGGCTTGGAAGAAGAATATTTCATATTTGTCAAACCAAATGCAAGATTTAAAAGTATAGATATTCGAAGTATCAGATAAGCGACAGAAGGCACCTTCTTTCAATCCAAATATCTAGTGCACCAGATGCAGAGCACCAGCAGGTCATTCTAACCAATGTAAAGCTAAACAAGTTTCACATATTGAGAGTGCAGATGGAGATGTTTTGTATGTTTATGAAACAAATACGGAAGAGCACTACTATTATGTTCAAGGATCATCTACACCAGGGTTGCAACCCAAATAGAAATTTGGACCAAAGCGCTTTGTACCTGTTCAGACCGTGAGCTCAAATCAGAAGACTGTTTATGCACCAGTCAATTTACCACCGAAGAAGTGGGCAGACAACTGTTATAATTGTGGTGCACAAGGCCATTATTCACCCGATTACCCAGAGCCTCGCCGACCAATCGACTATGTCCCGTTATGTTCAAATTGCTCGGGAGAAGGACATCAAGCTGTAGACTACCCAAAGCCTCAAAAGCCAAAAGTGTTGTACAAATATGTCCAGTCTCCATGCGCTGAACCAAAGATAAAGAAGAAGTAGGAAGATGCAGTCATACAGAGAATAAAATGCTCTGACGAAGGCCCTCCGTTGAACATTGATACCATTTGGTTGAGTGATTTGGAAGATGTTTGTAAAGTGTCCACTCAAAACACTTCAAAGTCAAACCAACGAAAGAGTTTTTAGCTAAGACTCAAAAGAATAAGAGGAAGCATCCAATTAAGTTTTTTACCTTTTGGGTGTACCTTCTCAAAGTCTCCTTTTTCTTTTGCACGCAGCAGGAACAATTTTGACAAACGAAGATAGTTCGAAAACCAACGAAGAGAAGGAAGTTACTAAGTTTTTTGGATTAGTCAATAGTCAAATGGTGGTAGGTGGGATGTGCTTCTTCCTACACCATAGATTAGTTTGTGTTTCTTGTGGATGGTGTGGATTGCAATCCCATCCTTACAAGTAGCCAATAGGAAGCAAGGGGCAAGGGCCATCCCAAAGTTAAAAAGACACCATTTGTAGCCATTTTTCATGCTTAATGGAAGGAGGAAACTCTACCATTTTGAAGAGCAAGCATCCTCATTTGCTATTTAATCATTGCTAATGCTATTGTGGTGCTTTCTCTTCTGCTCTCTCTTTTTCATTTTTTTTGGCTTTATTAGTTAAAGCTTTTCCATTAGCATGCATAATGAGCAAATGAGCTAACCTCCATCTCACCACTCTCTCTCCCTCTTTTCACTCTCAATCATGGCTTGTGGATGTGTTTAGTGTTAGGAAGGTAGTGTTAGAGTGGGGCAATGTTGGAGGAAAGTAGAAAGCATCCAAATCTAGCTGCTTGGCTAAGTTAGGATCCTATCTTAGTGTTCTAACCCTTTTGACAGTCGGAGGGCTACTTACCATCTACTTGCTACACCCTCTAGTGGCACTATTGTTGGGGATAGAAATCACTAACTAGTTATAGTTGCATTCTTAGTGGCTTTGCTTTTTTAGCTTGTTTTGAGTGGATTTTGGGGTAAATTTAGCTAGTTTTTTGTGCTTTCTTGTGCTTGGACTGTTCACAGCCAGTGGAGGAGGCGTGGAAGGGTAGTGGAGACCCAAAACAGTCTCTAAGGGCTTGGCATCCAATCAAAAACCTCGAAAAACCATAAAAATTGTTCAAATTTATTTTTGGAGGAAAAGAGTGGCCAAAAACCAGCAAATCCCCCTTGGAATTAACCTTCGCATGACTAGCAACAGCTCCAAGGTACTATCCTAGACCTGCATAGAAGCATGCGAGAGTTACTTCCCAACAGATTTAAAAAAAATAGAGAAAAACCATTAAAAATCTAAAAAACCCTTGAAAAATTTTATTAGTGAGCCAGAAAGTGGGTCTAAGTGCCTAAAAAATCAACAAAATAAAAAAATCCAGAGAATTCTCGCATACTAATCTTTAGCAAACCATCCCATTGTCTTCAAAATGTCATTTTACATCAGTGATAAACTCTACGAGAGTTAGTCCAAGATATTGGTGAATATTAGAGCAAAAAGGTGTCCCTAAACCTACGTCGACAGTGAAATTTTCATTTCCTACAAGAGTTAACCTTCGTAGACTTTCTAGGGTCAGATCCATACCAAATACAGCTCCAATAAAACTTGCAAAAGTTACTTCCCAGTAATTCTGAAAAAATCAAGGTTTTTGATTGGAAAATAGTGAAAGAACCTTTGCACAGCCAAACCTCGCATGAGTAACCTTCTAAAATAGAATCAATAGTTATATCTGCACAAAATCCAGCTATTGTGAATTGAATCAGAAGCAGAACCAATACCAATGGATTCTATGGGTCAACATGTACCTATCGCACCCTTGCAAGCAGTTCGAAGAGTGTCTCGCATGGAAATACCTAAATATGATGGGTCATCAGATCCTATCATATTCATCCAGATCTACGAACAAGCATGTGAGATATATGGTGATTAGACACCGGTGGAGAAATTGATGTTGTTCTCCATGTCTCTGGTAGTCATAGCACAAGATTGGTTCTTCAACCTATCGAAAGAAGAGAAACCATCACGCGCTTTAAGCCAAGAAAATTTTTGGAAGATCCGTTTTTTCTACTGAGCAAGGGAAAAGTGGGCAAAAGAGAAACGTTTAGAGACTACATAGAACGGGTCAAGCACTTGAGATCCAAATGCAATACATCCCTAGATCCCGCTCATGTGATAATTATGTGGTTCCTTGCGGGTCTACCATGAAACATCAGAATAGAACTTAAAAGATGAGAGCAAAACGCTACATTGTAGGAAGCAATGGAAGATGCCATTAGGGAAGAAGATGAGGGTTCTGACGACAAATCATATCCGACCACCCACAATTCAACTCCCTCGATAGCATCATCATCCAACGCATCCAACATATCAATAGAGATGTTGATGGAATAAATGATGAAGTTACACAAGCAACAGATGGAACAACTAACGACACAGTTCAATTAGAAACTAAAGGCCTTGTAGAGAGCTATAGCACCAAGTCCAAATCCATCGGAACAGAACCAACTACAATATCCCCAATGAGAGAATGTATGGTGGTCAATCTGTACCCAGAGCCATATAACAAATGGGTGTCCAGTGTTGAAGCAAAATCTCAAATTGACAAGAGAGATTTTGCCACCTGTGCAATGCATCATCGCATGAAATGACATTTTGCTCATTCAACCCTCGATCATGCAACAAAAGAGGAGTCAGTATCAAACCTCTTATCCTTATCATCAAGGAGCACTGAATGCGACAATGCGATATGGCATGCAAAATAACCAACAATGGATGGACTCCTTACCTACACCACCAGGGCCAACTAACAATCAAGTGGCTCATGTGAATCAGGATGCAGGAGAACAAGAACCACCACTCCAACTTGAGCAGAAGCAATGGTACGGACTTAACAAGGCATTTGTCCGATCCGGTAATCAATGAATATTATGCACAGCCTCAACGTCAGGGAGGTAGGATCTATGGCTGCTATGGATGCGACGAAGGCCATCGAATTGCAAAATGTCCTTATAAGGGACAATATATTCAAAGTTTGCTAGCTAGCTACATGGACATATCATTTGGGAAACTCATGCGGGTGGCACCACAACCTAAAAGCATTATGAGAGATTGGCTCACTTCAGAGTCGGAACCAACCTCAAAGGAGCCTTTATATTGTGCAGGCTATGAAGGAACCAGTAACATCTTCCATGTTGGGGCAGCATGGAAAAGTGAAGAGCACAACATCACCTTGCCAATCAAGCATAAAAGATTTGAGGACAAAATAACAGTGTTAGATGGAGAGTCAGGTGATCTCCACTACCTGGTATCAAAAATGGGATTTGCAAGGATTGAAACCAGCAAAATTTGCTATCAAACTAGTAGATCAATTATGTGTAAAACCAAAGGGTGTAGTTGATGACATTTTGGTAAAAATAGAGGGAATGCAGTTCATAATCACCTTCGTGGTGATGGACATACCAAAGTCCCCTTCTTCCTATTGCTATTTACTAGAAAGACCTTGGTTGAGGATCGCACAAGTGGTTCACAACTGGAAAACCAGAAAAGTGACTTTCAAAAATAAAGAGTAGGCTGTAAAAGTCGATCCAACCACATGGGCGGTGAAACCAATTACACCAAAAGTGGATGACGGATCATCCACACCACCGATCGCCCAAGACAAGCAAAGGGAGGTCATTATGACTCTGGAACGAATATCGTGAGATGTACATACGCATTGGCAATAGTTGACTGTATGGCTGGGCATGCTTGTCAACCAGATTCAGATCCAAAACCCAACACATCTTCACCCAAGTGCTGTACCTAGGACACACTAATTACTGTTGGGGTGAATATGATCAATGTAGCATGGTTGCGTCGTAAACTATTGAGGATCCTGTGGACGATGATTTAGTCCCTTGGCAACATGCTTTTACCTACAACAAGGAGACTGAGCTAAATGATGAGAAGGTCCTGCAACATATAGATCCAAATCGCTATGCTCTGATACCAGTGTTAGAGGTCTCAATACCACAGTAGGGCAAACACTAACTGATCCACCCAACCTTTGCCTACTCTCTGATATGGAGTGACAAATGCTTGGGGAGTCCAACTGCAAGCTCCTTTGCAACCATAGATTCCATGGCTTTGTAGTTGGGGTGGCCCAACCTTTTGTGCCACAGTTCCACCTTTGATAACTCCACCTTTGACAAGTTAACACTCTCCACTGCAACATTAGCATCAAGCTTAAACAATCTACCTTGCTTAAAGCCTTTGGCTATACATTCATCATTTCTATGGATGGAACAAACTCCATGCTTAAATTGTACATCAAGGCCATTATCCATTAACTGGCCAACACTAAGCAAATTCTTGGTTAACTTAGGAGCATAAAGAACATTATCAAGATTCATCCTTTTGGATGATCCAACATACAATGGAATGGTTCCTATTCCACTTATCTACATTCTTGACTACTTGCAGTATAGATTGATCTATGTAAATCATTATAAGAAAGTAAAGTGGAGAAAATGTCCTTTTGATATGTCATGTGGGAACTAGCCACACTATCAATCCACCAAGAATCATTTGTGTTGCTCGTGGATGATGGTGGTTTGTTGGAAACCATCAAGGATGACTCTTCATCCTCCTCCTCCTCCTGATGTGCAATGTTGTTTTGTTTGCTCTCTTGTGCCTTCTTCTTCAGGAGACATTCTGATATAAAATGTCCTTTCTTTCCACAGAAAAAATATTTGTACGTGGAATTGTCTTTGATCTTGCCCTTTGAGCTTGAAGCCTCATCCTCCTCCTTGGTCTCCTTGAAGTGCTTCTTCTTGCCATTGGTCTTCTTCTCGTCTTTGAATGAGAAATTAGCTTTCTCATCACCATCCTGCAGAGAAATAGCATTCATTCTTGCATTGGTATGCATCATCCTACACTCTTCAGCCACTAATACACTGTGAAGCTTTTCTATAGTGGGAAAAGTGTCTTGGATTGCAAAGCTTTGGACCAAATTTGTAAAGTCACTCCCTGGACCATTGAGAACAATCTGAACAAGCTCACTATCTTGAATCTTCTCTCTAGTGGAATCTAACTCCCTATTGAGAGACTTGATTCTGAGCACATAAACCTATGCACTCTCATCACTTCTCTTCATGCTTTGCAGAATCTGATTCCTAAGCATGAGAACCCTTGAAGTGTTACTAGACTCATAGATTGATCTTAGAGATTCCCAAACCTCATTAGCACTAGTACAAGCTGATACTTCTCTCAACAAATCATTGCTTACATTCATCTTCACACAGTGAAGTGCAATCCTAGATCTTCTTTTGTATTTAGCTAACTCCTGTGCACCTAGAGGTTCATCTTCATCATAAATCAGAAACTCATAGAGATCTTGGAGCACCATGAGTGACTCCATCCTCACTTTCCAAATAGCATAATTGGTAGAATTTAACCTCTCACTAGCTTCTAGAAGGTATGCACCAATAGATCCCATCTCACCAATAAGATTCTACACACAAGATATAGATTTGTTTGAACCTGAAACTCACAAAGGTTTCAAACTTGCAGTGTTTCACTCAAATGTTGACTTCTAATCCAACATATGGACTTGTAATTACAATTCTATCACTCCCTCACAAAGATGGAATGAAGATAAGATGAAGTGAAAACTACTCTCAAGCAAATCTTGCCAATCTTGGCTATTTTTGGACAATAACAGACTCTATCTCTCTCTTTCACTTTGTACTTTCAAGACCTAGTTTCCACTTTAGGAAGGTATAAAATCAATCTAGATTAATTAGTTCTCATGAAACAAATTCAAAACTAATTAATGGAAAGTGATCTTGGTAGCTTATCCTAGGATTTGCACCAAAAATTACATCAAACTGACACCAGATGAAATTATAGTGATCCAATGAATATGGGGTTTTAAATGCTGGTGCAGAGATGCCCACATGTGTGAACAGTACGAATTTTGATCCTAAAAAAGTTTGGGATCAAATCCCCTCACCAAAACCTGGATACCATCTCGCCCTTCCAATACTAGCTTTTTGCACCAAAACTTGCTAAAACTGGATTAGTTTCAGACATTGATCAATTGCCTTGTACTTGGATCTGATACCATGTCAAAAGTACAGTACTAAGGACCATAAATGGATCTTTGAATGATCCACAAGGTTGATTGTGTGCTTGTTAAACAATCTATCAGATACTAGTCATCAGAAAACAAGATCTAGTTTAGCAGCTTAATAGAAAACAAGTAGAGTCAATCAGAGCATTGATCAAAAACTATAATCCAACTCCACACGTGTGGAAATGAGGCTGTAGTACAGCTTGTAGACAGTGTTTAGAGTGTGCCAAAGCTGGGTTTCATTTAAATCGAAAGCAATCACCATACAATGAGAGAAAACTTGAGTTTCTCCTTGAGGCTCCAAAAAGTTTCTATCTCCGCACTATGGAGAATGAGAATACATAGTAAAAGACACTTCCTTTGTCAAGTTAGGTGAAAATCCAGCATGTAATAAGGAACTAGACTCAACTTTCTTGCCCTAATGTAAAAACCCTAGCCTAGATCCAAGAGTCATGCTTGGTAACTCCAATGACGGGGAGTCCATTGAGTCCCCCATTGTGCTAAAGAGATTAAAAAAGAAAAGAGGGACAAAAGCAATGACGAGAAAATGAAACATTTTTCATGCTAATCCCACCCTAAATGATTGTGTCAGGGAAGAATCAATTGACATGGCCGCTAATGCAACTTTGGATGATTGCCCCATGGAAATAGTAGTTGACATGGCCATTAATGCCGGTGAGCCAAATATTGAGATGCTAGCCTCCAAAAAAGAAAAGTACAATGCTAGCAAACGAGAGAGAAGATTGTTTAGACGTGCTCAAAATCTTAATGAAGGTTCCATTTTTGTTGAGGTTATTGATGGACACCCTACCGGAATACATAAAGATAGACTTGCAAAGTCATTTGGCTCTTTGATGAAGGCCAAGTTGGATCTACATTATCCAACAATTAGAAATGTGCCAAAGTGCAAATCGAGGCTATTCGTCAAGCATTGCTGGTACTACTCTACTTTTATTTGTAGAGCGAAAGAGATAGTTTGATGAATTTTATTTCATATCTTAGGCAGAATATGATTGCCAGACTTCATCACAGTACTTCAAGAACAAATTGTCGTCCATTTTTCGTTCATTGAGGCAGAGACTCAAGAACGACATTGATAAAGCAAAGGCAGAAAATTTAACGCCAAAATGTCCTAAGGAGATGGAAAAGGAGAGATGGCAGCTTCTACGTCAATACTTAAAAAGCGAAACTTTCCAAGTTGTATTCCACTTTTTTGTTTTATCTATGTATTTTGAAACCAAAATTTGACTTGAACGCTTGGTCATCTCTAGTTAGTGCATGACTTATTTATCCTACTACTGACTTATTATTCATTTGCTTGATATGTGTGAAATAATTTCCTTAGAAATTGAGTCAACAAAACAAGATCAACAGAGCAAAACAACAAAAGATGTCGAATGTTGGTCGAGCTGGATATGTGGGCATCAATATGAGACTGGTATGTGTGTATACAACAAACCTTGCATTTGTATACTCCGATATGCGAAATCTCTTTTTTCATGATGTCATTTGTTTTTGTCTATTATTGAGTGCCAAATTCCAGGCACAAGAAAAAAATAGGGCTCCAACTGTTGCCGAGATCTATGTGGATGCTCATACCAATAAAGGTTTTGGAAAACTAAAAGTAGGCGAGTTGGATCCTGACCTGGTTGAGAATTTGAAGGTAACACCCAACATGAGATATATTTACATATATTTTTTGAATGGTTTCAATACATTCCAAATAAGAGACAACAAAAGAAAAGATATAATCAAGTGATTCGGTGGACCAACATACCAAATGAAGCCATATGCATAGTGGATGTTAACATTTAGAATTATGAAGTGAATGTCAATGAACCTCACAAAAAACTAACAAAGACATAGCAACTATCAACAATGTGTGGAAAAAAAAGAACTTGCTGCTCAGTTGTTGCTCTACATTAGCTTCAAGGATGACAGAGCAACGCAAAAACTATCAATCATAATTTTGAAAGAAGAAATTAGTAAGGCAATAGCCCATGATGTGCTAGAAAACTTCAAAAGCTACACTTTGGATGACATGGCAATAATATTTCCAAAAGCATAGCAAAAATATAATGCCAATAAAGAGAAAGAAGAACAAGTCCATGTGGGACCTAGGTTGCATCCAACCAATGAATCTAGTAGAGCTAGGAGAAGAAGACAAGATTGCTCATGTGGGAGCATAGATCATGCCCTCAAAGTTCACCAAGTTGTAGAAACTATTAATGAGATATAAAAATTGTTTTGCATGGTCATACAAGGATCTAAAGGGAATTCCATCATCTATGATTCAACGTACCTATTTTTGTTTGAAGGAACAATGCTAAAGGTGAGTAGAAACTATCACTAGAACCCAAACTACACTAAGCTGATCAAGCAAGAACTGCAAAAGTTATTTGACTCTGATGTCCTTTATGAGATCAAGCACACAAAATGGGTGTCACTCATAGTCATTGTCTTAAAGAAGAATGGAAAAATATAGACTATTCTAATCTAAAGGCACCTAACAACGTGACAAAGGACCAATTTTTCTTTCTATTTATAGAAAGCATATTGGATTGAGTAGCTAAAAAAAAGCCTACAATTTTTTGGATGGCTTTAGTGACTAAAATCAAGATAATATTGTTGGATTCCTATCCTCTGCGTCCCTTAACATGTAGCTAATTTAGATCCATTCATTGGTTGTATGTAAATATCTATATAGTCGCATACTCTACAAAAATACACTTGTTTCTTGACAGTCTATAGAAATACAAAGGATTCGATGACAATGTTTTGTCGACACGACCGAACTATCAATCCAAGCCTCATCATCTATAAACTGTGAATCTCTAAAGCTTGGTGAAAAAATCTTGACATAGGTTGTTATCAAACTATTACAAATCCATTCCAAATCTCAAGAGTGAGAATTCTTTGGGGATCCCAAAAGGGGTGATTGGATCTTAATTTTATGTGCTTGAATCAAATGTACATGTCAAGTTTGAGTGATCTAGTGTAGATCCTATGTTTTGTGATAATTGGTGGTATAGTTTGTTGTCAAATCAAATCAAGTTCATTCTAAATCTCAAGAGTGAGACTATTTGGGCCAAAGGTGAGTCCAAACGAAGTGATTAAGTTTGATTTTCATGTATTTGAAACAAAACCCATCTTTTGTTCAAGAATCTCATGTGTTGAGAGAACTAGTCAAGTGAAAAGGTTCCTATAAAGACTATCCAGCAGTATTTGCTATCCTTGATAGCGGATTAGGCATAAATATAATGGCTTTGTCCTTGGAAAATCGTTGTTTGATTTTGCATGTAGAAAGGGTCTCTGTCATCTGTCATGGCATTCACAATATTTCCTTCTGTTGTAATTGAAGTCACTTTCATGATAGCAAGCAAGTTTTTTTCACTAGGATAGTAGGCTTTGGTAGCGAAACACTTTCGATCCATCTACCATCTGCTCCACTTGCTTTGCTATCCCATTCGATACTTCCACAGTATCCCACGTTTTTACAACATGGTATCAGAGCTTCTGTTATAATCAGAGTTCTACTAATCCGATACCATTCGATACTTCCACAATATCCCACATTCTTATAACATGGTATTAGAGTGGGTGGTTCAATAATTTGCATTTCTATTTAAGGTTACCAGTCTACCAAGACATCATCTCAGCAAGTGCGCATTGCTTCTACCAATGATCTCATTTATTAAACCATAATAGATCCATCTTCTAGCTCATCTCTGATCGACAAACTCCATGGAGAGAACCAGCATCTCAGAAAGTTCAAGAGGAAAGTAGTTCTTCTTGCCAAAAAATTGTGGGACATCATTGATGGCACTGAAATCAAACCAAAGGCAATCTTCATCTACTATATTGTTTCTCTTTAATTTTCATATAATCAATTCTTTATATTGTTTATTGCAATTTTCCCTCTGTGATTATACAACTAGTGAAGTATACAGGTTTCAACAAGAGCCATCTTTAGTCTATTAGCCAGGTCAATAGTTGGACCAAAGACTTCTCCAGGGCCATCTAAGACAAATGATGTTCAGATTTTAAATGAGGCTAGGGAATTTGTAAATATGCAAGTTGAATAGATATACATAGTTTCATACTAATATTAAAAACATAGACATACAGAGAGATTCCGATAGATAGTGAATACAGAAAAAGACTTATATGCACATTTGTACAAAATCCCCGTATTCGGGTGATATTTTATTGAATACAAATATCAGTTTGTACAATTGATTGTATGACTTGTCATTTGTTTTTCTACAATGTTGATATCTGTAGGAAGATCCTTGCAGAGGTTGTGTTTTTCAGTCTTTTTCGTATCTGCATAAAAGATAAGCAACTTGTTGATTTGGTTATTCTCTGAATAAAGTTACATATATAATCATTGACTGATTTGCAAATCACAATAAAATCTTACCAGCTTTTCATTGATAATGAATTTGAAGTGTTCAGGTGGAATTTTATAGTGCATTAAGACCAGCTCTTTTTGATATAACTTAAGCTCCAATGATCCTCCACTTCAATCGTAGTTAGCATATATTCATTGTTGAAAATGTGGACTTCTTTTCGATCTGTGTGACCATCCATTTGAAGATATTGATCTAGTGGCATCTAGGTCCCACTTATTTGTTTCCATACTATTAGATGCAAGCCATTCATCACTTTCAAAATGTGGCAATGGGATATCTTCAAGCTTTTCAAAACCTCCATGCATATCTAGAATGTACTTGGACTCATAGAAGAATATACCACTATCTGCAAGCTCCTTAGAAGTTCTTCCTCTGTATTGTTATTTTCCAATATCCGAATGAATCACATCCAATATACCTGCTAGGGATTATGCTGGCTCCCATTCACTTATGCTGGATGGATATAAATCTGCAAGAATGCAATACATATATGATAACTGATATGATTTCTACAAATTTTCAAAGCATGAATGTTAAAATATAGTTCCCAACAATTTTTGAACTTACAGGTACATTTTTGACGATCATGAATATTAAAATCTTGTAGATATAATTCTGAATGTATATAGACATTGTGAAGATTGCCAAAAATTGGCAAATCTAGCTTGATCAAAAACCATGTAGAATAGTGTAAATTGTGTACACAAGTGGGCCCCACACATGTGAGGCCATGATGCCACGTGGGAAATCCATCCTAATGTAGGCTAGGTCAAGTCCATAGGGTTGGTCATGTCATTTTGGTAATGATTCCTAGTTTATAGGACCTAAATCCTAGATTTAAGGTGAAAATTTGACCAACTAGCTATCTACCAAGCATGACTCTAGGAAATAGACTAAGGTTTCATTTAGGTCAAGGAGAGTGAGTTAACTTCCTTATTACATGCTTGAAATCCACCTTACTTCAAGAAGGAAGTCGAATTTGCTATGTATTCCCTCTCTCCATAGTGAGAAAATAGAAAATTTTTGGAGCTCATTGGCAATCTCAAGCTAGTTCACTATGTACGTTGAGTTTTTGTGATCCAAATGAAACCAAATCAATTTCTACTTGTTTCTCAGGTTGAAGGCCGTACTACAGCCTGTAGTACACACGTGTGGGCTCGGATTTCAATGTTTATCAATGCTTTTGATTGTTAATGCTTGTTGTTTGTCAAATTGCCAATCTAGATCAACTTTTTTGTGTCTAGTTTTTTGATAGATTGTTAAGCAAGCATCCAATCACTCTTGTGGATCTTTTGTAGATCCATTTATGGTCCTAAAGTACAGTACTTTCATAGACATGCTGAACTAGGACTTCTGAGATTGATTGCCCTCCTAAAGAAGTTCTAAAATCAAGGATCTTTGCTTTCCAATAAGATCTGAATGTCATCTTTGCCTTCTTCCTTGGTAGAAACATGCCTTTTGAGGACGGATGCACTAGAACCCATGAGTTTTTTATGTATCTTGTTGGTTTCCAAATTCTAGCCTCATCATTCTCATTGTGAAGAACCACCGATTCAATTTTGAATCTTGGTCCTGGCCATTTTGCTGGGTTTTGAATTGATGCAAGTGAGATGAAAATTGCCTCAAGCTCCTTAGTTGCATGCACAAAAACCTTCATTGAAGGCTAATGAGCATGCCTTTGGATATCAAGACAATTGATGCTAAGCATAAACAATAGAAAAGCACATGTACGAAAAAGGCACCACCAACATACAAAACCATGTGTGTCATGCCATTTCATCATGATATGCAAATAAAAAATCCAATCCAAAATTGAAGTACTTTTTAGAATTAAACTATGAATCGAATTGTGTGCATGGGTAGAGATATGATAACAAAAAAACAATACAAAAATTATGATTTTGTGATTGCAAATCTTGATAGGATGATAATTGTTGGTGATGATGATGGTGGGTCATGCAAGTTAATGGGAATGCATGCAAAAAAAAGAGAGGGACATGAATTTTTTGCTATTCATGACTTGCATATGAAGGTCTATCTAGAGCACGAGAATGCATGCAAGAAAAAGAGAGGGAACTAAATTTTTTGCTATTTACGACCTGCATGTAGAGGTGGATTTAAAAGACCAAGTTATTACAATAACGTCCTTAGGAATGCGACAAATCCTTTTTTGTGGACATACTCTTTTTGTATAGAGCATTGATTTAATGTTGACTTTTGCAAAACTCCATTGACCAACTTGAGCACATTAATAGTATTATCATTAGCAAGGGCACAATGCCAACAAAGAAAGTTCCAAAGTAGA
The DNA here is from genome assembly GCA_029204225.1 of Diphasiastrum complanatum. Taxonomy (NCBI): domain Eukaryota; kingdom Viridiplantae; phylum Streptophyta; class Lycopodiopsida; order Lycopodiales; family Lycopodiaceae; genus Diphasiastrum; species Diphasiastrum complanatum. The sequence goes on along the minus strand of MU832879.1, from coordinate 37,709 downwards.
AGCAAAACCTTTAGAATTAAAAAATAGCATACAAGCTTTCAGTTCATGTTTTATGTAATTATCAAACATGAAATTCACAAAATATTGATTATTTGTCTATTTTCTTAGATGTTCTAAATAGTTTATACTTATATGTTTGCTGAACATTTACTAAAATTATTGAAAATCTAGATTAGTGAGGCGACAAGGTCTTTCAGTATCGATGAGCATTATGTTGAATTGGATAAACTGTGTTTGCTCCAGATTTAATGAAATTGTTAATGTTAAAAATTCAAGTTACTTAGGCTAGCATCCATAGGAATTTCCAACTACTTGTGTTGATTTGGATCTGATTATATTTTTACTAGGCATTCTTTTACTTTGCTATTGTTTTCATCAGGTGCTATTCTTTCTAAAATATACGTTCCATTATTAATTAGTTGAATGTATTGCAGACACCCTAGCAAAATGACTCATTTAGCTGTGCATGGTGTACTCGATACAATGCCAAATTATTTTTTCAGTGGTACTGAGGATGTTGATATTTCAAAGGTGAGTTATTAGCCCTTTCTATTTTATCTTCATGTAATATATTGTTTCTTATTAATATTCATCTAATATATTGTTTATTGCAGTTTACGCTTGGTGATTATATAGTTGGTGAGCAAGCACCAATGATACAGTGCGACAAAGTGTCGTTGTTGTCCTTGATGCCCTGTAGAAAAAAATTTCTGAGAAGCGACAATTCTTTCATGGAATCCCTTGCAATATCATATTGCAGTAAGGGGACACACTATATGAAGTGCGAGATATAGCTTCCAAGCTACATCTCAGGAAGAAATTCTACTCCCTCAAGATGACGGATGGTGATTCTCTGTAGAATCACATTAATCAGTTCAAGAACCTGTTAAGGCAAATGGCTGCTGTCGGATCTATCATAAACGATCAAGATGCAATGATGTAACTACTTACAAGCTTGTCAAGTTCTTACGACAACTGGTTGATGATCATCATGATTCATCCAGAGTTGACTCTTTCGAGAGTCATCACTATGTTGGTGCAGGAAGACACGTGAAGGAACGAAGCCTCAAGTTCATCAGCTGATTCTCACGCCTTGTACACCAACAAGGGCACGACAAAGCAGAAGAAGAAGAAAGGCCCAAAGCTATCAAAGCCAAACCAGAAACCAGCTCAGCATAAGGAACAGTCGAATTCGCAGACGAAGAAGAAACCGTTCTACAAATACTACAAACAAAACAACCACGAAATACAAGACTGTCGAATACTTCAAGTGAAGAACAATAACAAAGGGCAGTCGAATCAAGTGGCAAATACCAGTTTTCTAGAGGGCTTCAACAGCTACAACCAGGTGAAGATAGCCCCCCAGGACCAGCACAAGACAACATTTTCCACAGAATGGGGAACCTATGCCTATAAAGTGATCCCATTCGGACTTTGCAATGCCCCAAGCACCTTCCAGCGAGTCATGTAGGCGGCATTCAAAGATTATTTGCAAAAAAATTTGGAAATTTTCTTGGACGATCTGTGCGTGCATGGACCAGACTCAGAACACTTATCCAACCTGGAGAAGGTGTTATAAAAATGCCACGACTACCATATCTCCCTGAATCCAGAAAAATGTCAATTCTGGGTAACACATGGCTTGATTCTCGGCCATATAGTGTCAAGACATGAGATCACCACAGATCTATCAAAGATCAGGATCATTATTGATCTACCACCATTGGGGACGATCCGTGAAGTCTATATCTTCATGGTTCATGCTAACTATTATAGGATCTTCATTCTTGATTTTGCGGGGTTAGCCCGACTAATTTACAAACTCACAACGGATCCACATTGGAACGAGGAAGCCCTAAAGGCTTTCTAGAAGCTTAAGGATGCATTGGTTTTAGCACCAATCTTACGCCCACCCAATTGGTCCATTGAGTTTCACGTGCATACGGACGCATCAAAGTATGTAGTTGGAGCAGTCTTAACCTAGCCAGGTGAATACAAAAAGGATTTTCCAGTCCGATTTGCAAGCCAACAGCTCAGTGATACCGAAATAAATTATTCACCCATAGAACGGGAAGCATTGACAATGATTTATGCGGTTAAGAAATTTTGACACTACCTGATGGCCACACATTTTGCTTTTTATACGGACCATCAACCCTTGCTCTATCTCGTTAATAAAACTTGCAACACCGAGAGAATCACCAGATGGCTACTTTTGTTATTGGAATTTGATTTTCGGATAGTAGTTCGCAAGGGAAAACAACATTACATGGCAGATCATGTATCACGAATCAAGGGGAAGGAGATTGAAACCCAACCCGATGATGAGCTGGCAGATGCTGCCTTATTTTACGTGGACACACAGTACCATAATGGGCTGCTGATATTGTTGAATATCTAATGCGGGGCCAACTAGACAAATCACTACCAAAGGCGGAACAACGAAAATTGATCTTGAAGGCTAGACCTTATCAGCTGATTGCCGGCCAGTTATATCGAAGAGGACCAGACGAAATTCTTCGACATTGTATTCTTCCTCATGAGGTCACCCAGATCATTTTGCTTTCACATGAAGGCATGGGTGGGGGCCATTTTGCATCCAACATTACAGTTCGCAAGATCCTACAATCAGGATGTTGGTGGCCAACGATTCATAAGGATACGGAGGAATACTTAAAAAAGTGCGATGTGTGCCAAAGGGCGAGAAGGCCAACGAGATTGAATTATGACCTACTGCACCCGGTCTTAGCCCAAGCACCATTCGAAAAGTGGGGATTGGATTACATCGATCCAATTCACCCTACAACAAGGAGTTCCCAGGCTCAATACGTAATCATAGCCACAGACTAAATCAACAAATGGGTCGAATCCAAGGCAGTAAGAGTAGTTAATGCTAGGACCACTACCAAGTTCCTTTATGAAAATATCATTGTACGCTTCGGATGTCCGGTAGAGCTAGTCAGTGATCGCGAAAGCCATTTCATCAATGAGACAATCAAGGTCCTGTTGGAGGAATTCTTCGTGATCCACAAAACCAGTACGCCTTATTATCCTCATGGTAATGGGCAAGCAGAATCATCCAATAAGATCCTGTGTAGCGTGCTCACGAAAACAGTTGAAGCTAGCAGATCAGATTGGAAACATAAGTTGCATGCTACACTGTGGGCATTTAGGACAACATATAAAGGAAGCACTGATCAAACACCCTTCCAATTGGTATATGGTCAGGATGCTGTGATGCCAGTAGAGTTTTTAGTTCAAAATGCCTTACTTGTCCCCTCACCTAAGTTTTCTCAATCTAGGTTTGTTTTGGCAGGAACCATTAAGGATTGCCACCACACGCAATGTCTTAGTGAGTCCGAATCTCTATAGCTACGCCACGAAGCTCTACATAAACTTTGTGAAACATGCTTACTAGTTGTGCATGCACTGGTAGCTAAAAAGGAAAGACGCAAAGCATGGCATGATCGCAGGTTACAAAAGAAGGATCTTCGTTTCGGAGATCTGGTCCTGATGTATACAACCAAGGCGATCAAAGAGAAATTAGAATTCATAGGTGAAGGTCCCTATTGGATCAAAGAAATTCTTAATCATGGAACCGTGAATTTAGAAAAGTTAGATGAGACACCATTCAATACTCCCATCAACGGTAGCCGGTTGCACAAGTACTGGCCACCACAGTGAGATAGATCCAGAGAAGTGGGGGCACGTTACAAAAAGCTAATCTGCCAAGCCATCACTGCTAAATCTAAGAAGATCACGCCAAATCAAGCTAAATCCATCAAGATTCAGCCAGCTCTGGCAAGATCGGGGAAATCCATCAGAATCCAAGAAGAATCCAAATCCAAATAGGATCAAGAAGGAAATAGATCATCAGATTGACTAAGGGATGAACCTCCAAAGAACTACCAACAGTCAGATCAAACTTGGCTGAAGCTGATTCTAGTTTACAAAAGTTAAAAATCAGAAAATCTCGAGATCTCATAAAAAAAAACAAACAAAACAACACTCTAAAAGAGCACTTTTTCATGATTTTTTGAGATCCCTTGGGAGATAGCTCTTGAAACTTGGACAGTCACCAGACCCAGATGCATCCATAAAAATCTCTGCGAGAGTTCTTGATGGAGGGATCACCATTTTCTAGTGTGTGCGAGGGTTCTCAGAAGCTGAATTTTCAGAACCCTCACAGAGCATCAAGATCAACTTACCAACCCTTGCAAGGTGCCTAAATGGAATCAGAACAGTGAAATTAGCCTGTCTACATGGTCTGATATTGAAAATCCAATCATAGGAACAAGTTGTGCGAGAGATCACTTTTTGTCCTGAACCCTCGCAGAACCTTCGCATAGCAGTCAAATCACCTTCTGAACTCTCGCAGACTTCCCTGAGGTCTTAGAATTTTGTGAAGAAGTGCATGCCAAAATTTGGGTGGAACTGAACAAGAGAAAGTGGATTTCACATAATACGCACTCTAAATTCTGCTATATAAGGGCTGAATTCGAGTCACTTCTTGCCATATACACGAAGATCCAAATGAGCGAAATGCGGCACCCCTCTGGACAAGATCACACTTCAGAATTTTAATTGGCTGATCATACAGTCAGGATCATGGGTGGACCACAAATGTAGATGCTAGAAGGGCTCTCATCGCATTCGCAAACCATTATATCAATTGCCCTGATCCAACAGTCCGCGTGACAGCCACTTACGCTCGGGACTTAGAACATCTAATGGGGATCGAGACTAAATGGGACAATTTTCTCCTATCCATATTCTTTGACATTAATAAGGCGCTATCTTTAGACAAAGTCAAAGATCAGCTGTCACTCGCTTGTGTGTATTACTGAGCTGCGCTTCTGGGCGATCTATGGACACGTAGATTCCAAACATGGGTCGACCAAGATTGGCTACGAGGAGTCCACAAGTCATGCACAAGGACTTCAAGAAACTGGACCGCCTCAACTTCATGGAGGACATCACCACCTACCTGATCCAGCAAAGATGAGCAAAGAAAATGCTATACTAAATCGGCAGAGTGCCAAGGGATCGGCACTACTTCAGGTCGTGGGTCCTGTTGGGGGTATTCCCAACAAAGTGTAAATAAATAAAATCATCCAGTAAAATGTGTTGCGAGGGCATGGCATCCTGCGTGTATAAGCCCATGGCCCAATGAGCACGCAAGTGAAGTTGTAAATAAAATAATAGACTTGGGCCCTTTGTAGTTAAAATAAAACTTGAGGCCCAAAGTCAATTCTAAATTTAGAGTTTACTTTTTAGAGTTGGGTCCAATTTTGGACTCACATGAATTTTGTGATTTCCAATGTACTTTTTGTGAACCCTTGGATCAAGTTGGGTCCAAGATGAATGGATAGGATCATTGTGAATATTAGCCAGTAGGATTGAGGGGCAAAGGGCCTTCCCCATTTTATAAAAAGGCACCATTTGTACACTATTTTCATGCTTAATAGAGAGGAGGAGACTCTACCATTTTGAGAGCTCAAGCATCCTCATTTGCTAATTAATCTTGCTTATGCTATTGTTGTAATTGCTTGTTATTTTCATTTCCCATGTTTTTTGGTTATGCTAGTTAAGGTTTTTCCATAAGCAATGACATTGAGCATTTGAGCTAACCTCCATCTCATCTCTCTCTCTCTCTCTCTCTCTTCTCTTCTCTCTTCCTCTCCTTTTCTATCCATTTCCTTCACCCAAATCATGATGAATGTTAGAGTAGAGGAGTAGAGTTAAGGGAGAGTAGTGTTAGTGGTAAATAGAGTTAGGGAGGAAGTAGAAAACTAACTAAAATTAGCATCTATACATAGTTAGATACCTATCTAGTGATGTAATCCTTGTTGACAGGTGGGAGGGCTATACTACGCAAGATCTTCGACCCTACATGGACAGTCTCCAAGCCTTCTTTGAAGAACCTAAGAGTCTTTGGGTGCATTGCCTACGTGCAGATCCCAAAGGACACAAGGAAGAAATTGGACTTCCAAGGTCTAAAGACCATTCGGATCAGATATACTTCATCTGATAACACCTACAAAATATACGATTCTGATACCCAACAAATCTTGTATAGCCGGGATATAGTCTTTATCGTGGATCAGTTCGTCGGCCTCAAAGGCAAGGATATTGCTCAAGAACATCCTTCATCACCTGCCATTAACATGACAATCTGAGCTTCTGGCTCAGGAACATCTATCGTCGACCCACTTTGAGACAGCGAATCAGACGAAGATATTGCTGCTACCCAGCAACATATCCTAGGAGTGGTTCATCAGTCGAATACTCCCAGAAGATCAAGCCGACAACGTATACCCCTGAGTCTACCTGTCTTTTAATGCAGGAACCGACGACAGTCGAAGAGGCACTTAGCCAACCAGACTCTGATCTCTGGAGAGAAGCTATGGACATAGAGTATTCCTCTCTTATCAAGAATCAGACATGGTCATTAGTCGAAGCTCCTATTGGCTGCAATATTATTGATTGCAAATGGATCTTTAAGATCCAATATAACGCCAACGGAGCGATTGATCGAAGAAAGGCTAGACTGGTAGCACGAGGATTCACCCAGACCTCGAATGTCGACTACAGTGAAACTTTTAATCCAGTCGTCAAACATTCGTCGATCCGAATGCTCCTGTCTTATGCAGCAGCTGCCGACCTCAAAGTACATCAACTCGATGTACAAACAGCCTATCTGAATGGAGTTATACAAGAAGATATCTACATGATCCAGCCCGAAAGATACGTTCTGGAAGGCATGAAAAATCATGTCTGTAAACTCCATAAATCAATGTACGGCTTGAAACAGTCTGCTAGAGCTTGATTTCATAAGATCAACACATTCCTCATTGAACAAGGATTTAAACCAAGCACTGCTAATTGCAACATTTATTCAAAGTCAGTACAACAATCCTTCATTATCATCACCTTGTATGTTGATGATATGTTGCTCTTCAACAACAATGCCAATATGGTCAAGGATTCAAAACAAATGCTATTCTCAAAATTCGACATGACTGATTTGGACGAAGCTCACTTTTGTCTTGGAATTCAAATCCACAGAGACAGAGCAAATTGACTGATTTACATCACTCAACAAAGATATCTTCATAATGTTCTCGTCTACAAAGAAAACAACGAGAGAGAGAGAGAGAGAGGTAATGGCACACAGAAGCGATATGTATGATCATAGTATCGCTCTTGTGCGCACGTAGAAGGACGAGGCGATGAGGGAGGAAATAGGGCATGCAGAGAAGCGATATGGCATAAAAATTGGATGAAAAAGTTGGAAATGACTTCGAGCTCACAAATATGTATACTCAATTTTTGCACGTGTGGTCACACATGTGACCAAAGTTACCCACCCACGTGGAGGTCACATGTGTGTTAAAAGTGAACCAAACACGTGCCGTAGTCCAACGAATCACCACATGACACATGGCGATTGTAGGGCTTCACACATGTGGCAAATTTGAGCCAATCATATTATGACACATGGACCATTGACTGTTGACTCACATGTGTGAGACAACTATAAAGGCCACGATCCCCAAAAAACTATTTTTTTTTTACTTTCTCGGGCTTTGCTCATATCGGTTCTCTACGTGCGTATTTTCTAACCATTTTTGTCACATATCGCTTCTGTGCCCCCCCTGTTTGTTCCCTCATTGACACATCTTTTTTTGTGCGCACAAGAGCGATCGCACATATTGCTTCTGTGCGTGCGTAGTGTACTCCCTTAATCTCGGTTACTCCCCTCTCACACAAAACCGATACTAGGCAATGGCTTCCTCCTCTGATCCTAGTCAGGAGCATTTGTTGTCCAGTTTTCTCACTGAATTCGGTATAATTGAGTGCATAGAGTACTTCGATACTATCGAGTAGTCACCATCGATGACTCAACACTATCACGTCCGGACAGAATCTCAAATGGAATTAGATTGTGTTTGATGGCAACTGCTAATAGCACGTAGTTCCTTGATCCTATTTGTAAAAGTACATACTAAGTATTCTTTTAATCTGCTATCCATGTGTAAATATTCAATAACAATCAATGTAAACAAGTTACCAAGATCACCTAGTCATCGGTTGATCGAACATCCAGAGTGCAAATATTTGATCTTTCTCTCTATTATTATAGAGTATTGTCTCAAAAGGATTGCAACTCTGACTGCATTCATATTTGTATACACTTTCAACCAGATATATATTTGTTCCAGTAATCTAAGTCATATTGCATTATGTCGAATGCATCTACTTTGTTTCGCTTGACTCAACTTAATTCGTCGATTAAACTATTCGTATAGCTGATACTTCGTGTCGATTGTAATACTCCAAGATCTGTATTGGTTTGCTTCCGTAATCACAATTTAAATCAATCTATTTTTTGCATGTCTATGGAATTGATTGTTTCAAATGCAACAACTTTGATGCCAGGATCAAGTCAAATGATCTTTGAATTATCAAAGGTGGTTTGAATCCAATTGATGTAGATTCATGCATCGAGGATAGTTGGCTAATCCTAATACCTCCATACTATCCCAAAATGGTATCAGAGCTATTGTAAAAAAATCAAATCCAAAACATGCTTGATGGATCAACAAGATCTTAGCCAAATTTGGATGCACATCTAGAAATAGTATAGGATAAACATCACTACTTTATGCATGCTAGAACTTAGAAATACATAATGATATGATCATAAACACTTAAATATAGTAAGGTACTATCTCTTTCCATACAACAACAGCAGCCTACTATCCTTCACATGTGTGGAAGCAATATCTACAAGAAAATCAACATTCTACACATAGAAACCCAAGATATCAAGAGACATACGCATGAGATGGAGAAGTCGGTGTTTCCATGAAACTTGTACACAATGGAATAACGTGCCTTAGCAATTACTTGCCAAAACATTCCATGGGAGATTCCCAATAGATTCTAATATGTTTTTATGCATACAGATTTACCATCCAATGTAGGTTTGAATCACAATTTGGGTTCCTCCAAAATACCAAACATTGCGTTTGACATTTCTCGTCTATGAAAAAAATATTTGAACATCTGCAATAACTGATTATGCTTGTCAGTTCCTCATTTTCTCCACACATCTAGTATTCTTTGTAGGTGATTTGTCAAATGCACAACTTATTACAACATGGTTGCGTCAACGTTTCCCTTATATTTTTTGACAATAAAACATATTTTGTCTTTTTTGGTGCAACATAAGCAAGCACACGTTTTCTTTTTAAACGTTGAGGAGTTTCAAAGGATGTTGGACATACTTGAGGCTCTCTTTGTAGATTTTCAAAAAGTTCATCTGCTTGTGACCATCTTGATCCTATAGGATCGTTTGTCATATTAGCATCATGTAATATGTTGCTTGTGTAATCATGTTCATCAAAATCAAATTTTGAAAAATCTAAATTATGTCGGATGGATGCATTTGCACTTGCCAAAATTGACGATTTTGGTGTTCGCTTTGTTTGAATGCTGATTTCATAAGGACGCCTTTTATTTTTGTTGTTATCAACAGCCTCTCCAACATCCTCCACACCTATAAGAATATCTGAGTTATATGCTGATGTAGATATATTATGAGTAACCACATCCTCAACATCTATTAAGATATCTGAGTTATACATCGATCTTGACATATTACGATCATGAGAAATATCTTCGATTCTTGTCAAGAAATCCAAGTTATAGTTACTTGATCTTGACATCTTACGATCATGAGAAATATCTTCGATTCACTAACTATTTAATTGTAGGTACCGATATGTTGAGGGATGCTTTCATTGGTTCAAATGCCAATATTGAGGAAAATATTGCTAATGTACATTCTAAATGCTTTTTGAATTTGATGAAATATTATATAAATGAAGATGTGGTCACAATATAGATCATCCCGATCTAGTTGCAACTGATGATGATGAATGCGTAAGTTTAAAAGTTTTACTGTATGTTTATTTGAGATGTATATGTTCTGCTAAATTTTATTTAACAATTTCATAATTTCTGAATACACTTTTGATTGATGACTTTGCTACTTGTCGAGGGGGCTTTAGACAACATTCATCATCTTTCCATAGGGATAGTGGCCTCGGCCACCACTTGAGGCACTTTAGAATAATGAAATTTGCATTGCTCATTCCAAACTTAGTCCAATTGGAGAGACTATGATAATGGCTGTGAAAGCCTTGTCTTATTATCTAGGTGGACATAAATTTGCAAGAGCAAATAAAATAATTTTTGTGAAGAGATCTTATCAGTATCTTAAAATTTGTCTTTTCTTAATATTTTAATCATACTGTCAAGCTTTCTCCATACATCAACTTTCAATAATCTTGATTTGCCGGTCACTCCTAAGTCCTCAGTGACAGCAACGATTTCTTTCCAGACTGAGCGTTGAATGTTTGATGCCTTACCAGTATGGTTTGATAGGAATCGGTGTGCTTTTGCTCTTCCGATGTTTGGCTTAGTTGGCATATTTCCTAACTTTCCAAAAAGCTTTTCATTTTTTTGTATTTTGACATGTCCCTTATGCAGTCATGCTTTTGATAAAACATCTTCTAACTGACAAATAGCTTCCTTCGCTACGACGCTGGCTTACTATTCCATGCGAAAACTATATGAAGATAAACGAGCTTTTCTATTATCCTGACTTCTGAAAAAAGGCCTGTTTCGATAATCTTCAAAAAAAATGCAGACATGCACATTTCTTAAGGGAATAGGCAATATTGGCTTCCAGTTTGGATCTGCATTTTCTCTAGTAATTCCTATACTTCTAGTTACATCTTTTGCCATTTTCATGCAGTATAAACAAGGATGTCTAGATGTAGCACCATGAGAGACATTATACATGCATTTCAATGTTTTTAAATCACCTGCTAAGTGCCATTCAACTTTGAAGTCTCCACTCTGGAACATTGAGAAATTCTCCTTCCATATGGTCCTTGATGATCCTAGGGTAAGATGTCTTAGAGAATATCCATGATAATATATCGTGATTCTCCTTCAATTTCTGTCCAATAAATAAGACCAACTTAGTTAAACATGAATTATAAACTTAGGTAAGGAATAAAACCTAATTGATAAAGAAAATAATTACCTGAAAAGCTGCCAACCACCATATATCATTTTTGGACTGGACACTGAATCTAAAGTCTCTTTGGTCCACTGTTTGTGATAGTGCACCATTCATGAGAGTTATACTAACTCTCTCCATCTTCTACCCTTTCACAATCTCTGACTCATCTAACTTAAGTACTATGATTATTTTACCATTCACCTTTTCTAAGGTTATATTATAAAATGTGACAATCTATGTTAACAAGTGATTTAGATCAACAAAGAAGTTGTTTGATGAATTATATGATATGGATCTTCCATCAGTTTCATACACTTCCTCAATATGAAATGGGATACTAACGATTTTATGCATACTTAAGTTCAATGTATTCCTCTCGGTCTTAAAGTGATATGACCTAGGGATAGGGACTTTTCTAATTCGAACTTGCTTAAAAATATCCCTAATAAGTTGAAATATTGTTGAATATGCTTCACTGCTAATACCAGCAAAATCACAAGCACCCTGAACTATAGTTTTATCTAAAATTTTCTAAATGTCTAGCATCAAAGACTCTGCAATTTTGGACTTTACATTGGAACTCCTATTGTTCATCATAATACACTTAGTGGATTTGCCTGTCAATATTGAGCCCAACAACAATCCAATTGATGCATTGTCCTTTATATTCTGATGAGCTACTAATGCAGATCTGCAAAAAAAATAAGATAGTGAGCAGAATAGCACAGTAGCAGAAATAAAACCGTATGTCATCAATCAAGTTACAAAAAATCAGAGTATGTTTACTTGAATATTCGAATTCTTCTATTTTGATAGCCTCCTTTTGAAAGGGTCTGAATATCCTTGCAACCTTGCCGCTTTCACTTCTTACTCCTAGTCTCCTTCTTCTTAGCCTCTTCCACATCCATCAATAATTGCAAGTTTTCCATATGCATAGATTGTAAGATTGATTGCATTTGATCTAGTTTTGATTTGATATCAAAAATTGTTTTCTGTAATGATTCATTATTCTTCTATAATGATTCATTATTCTTCCTCATTTTTCTCTAAAGTCTTTTGGACATGACAATCTTTCTTTTGATAAAAAGAGGATATGCGTATCAACTCACATTCTAAAAAGTGAATTTTTTTTCATAGAAAACTGATTTCCATAGTTTTGCAATCTCTCATAATATCCTAATAATCCAGTATGCCCATTGCACATCCATGTTACTAATAGCTATTGAAGAGAATGTGGGATGAGTCAATGTGCTAGGATCTTGAGGATACAATGATCCGTCAGTCCACAAATAGCCATGTATTGGTTGAGTGAGCTGACAACAAAAGAGATATCTGGCCTTGTACAGACCATTGCGTACATGAGAGATCTGAGTATCGATCGATACGGATATTCTCTCATCTGCTCCTCTTCCTGATTTGTCTGGGGACATTGGTCCTTTGACAAATGTAGGCCTGGATCAATTGGTGAGTGAGCTAATTTACAATTCAAAAGACATCCATATATATCGCACCTCTGCAAGACTTGTTACCCTCTTCTTATCACTGTTAGGATAACTACCCACCGATCTGATACTACCCTGATGTCTAGGGTCAAACACAACTGGAGAGCTTCTCTCGTGGGACTGTATCCATTAGTACCCTTGTTGTTAATCTTCCATGGCAAACCAGGCATAACAGGAGCAGATGGGTTTCTAAGATTAATAAATATCAAAGATTCGCCTTGCTCCTAATATCAGGGACACCATTCTATAGAACTATTTGTAAAATTACCTGGGATAGTCTATAGAGTCTTGTCAGGTTCACACCTGCAGCATTGCAGTGCTTGCAGGAATCCACAGAGGACTATTTGGTTTAATTTTTTGAAGATTCTTTTTTGCTTTCCATGCATTCTAAGCGGGTCACCATAATGCCCAAAGATTTGCAAATTTTGTATAGAATGAGAGAGAGACTCCGTAAACTTTACAAGGGTGAACCCTCTTCTCCTAGGGACGAACCCCTTGAGATAGGACTAACCTTTTCACAAAGAGGCCTCGCAAGCAACCTGCCCCTAAAAGGAGCAAGAAATCCTCTGCCCAGGCACCTAAAAAGGTCCGACGCTTGGACCTCCAACATTTTGTTGGGAGAGAGGGAGGAAGAATAAATGACGAACACGAACAAGAAACGAACTCGAACAAGAAACGAATGAGAATCAAACTCAAACAGAAAATGTTCGTGCATAGCGGAATGAGTTAAATGACTCTCTCCATAAGCATGACTACGCCTATCAGAATGAACAGAATTTTAGTGATAGAAATCACAGTCATTCTAGATTACGTAGCCAAACATTTAAATGGATGAAGCGCTAGATGAATAATTTGTCGCGAATTGCAAGACAAATTATCTGTCGTGAATGATTTGTGAAGAGCTAGACTGTGCTCGACTGATAATTAGTCGCGAATTATTCGCAAAAGACAAGTCTAAAAGTTAATCGTCTATTTCCAGAAAGAGCAACAAGAAAGATCATTACTGAATAAAGAATAAACATAGCAATATTGACAGATCTAAAATGCAAAACAAATGAACTGTGTCAGATTAAGTATATCAAGTATACAAGTCAATTATGCAGTAGAGCACAAGACTGTAGCGGACAAAACCGCGTGTCCTACAAAGCTTATTTCTGTCTGTAATGAGGAATGAAAACTCTTCTCTTAGTCTCTTCTTCACTCACTTGATCATCTAATCATCATCATCAAATACGCAGATGGTATCCAATATATATACATAATATTACAGGTGTGCAGATGCAAAAGTACAGAGTGGATGTGCTGTTTGTAGGAGATCGTGGGTGGCTGCAATTGTGGTCCAATCTGTTAGCGCAACTGCATGGGGTGAAGGTGAAAAGGGTAAGATGTCAGCCAATACTGAAGTGAACATTGGTGATGACGCAAAAGTGCGTCACTCTTACGAATGGCCTTAGGATAAGATTTACAGGGTGCCTTATCTGTTAGGGCACCTTTGGCATTCAGTAACATAGTGTCCCCTTTACGCCTGTCACCATGACCTGTGTAAGAACACAGTGTTGCAATTCATTCACCTTTTTCTCGTCTGTGCAAATTTGCGTGTAAAAATGCAGACTGCGTGACAACGTTAGAAAAAAATATGCACCATGAATGGAGGCAGATTAAAATTGGGATTTAGGAGAGTAGAAGGAGTAAATCCAACACCCCCCCTTAATCTGGATCCGTGAATGCCTTGATCTTCAGACTTAGCAATGCACAAAATCTGTTGTGTGCATTAACACTGAGTGCTTTCGTAAAAATGTCTGCAACCATGTCCTGCTTCTACAGTACGTTAAGCTCACCTCTCTGTCGAGAACCTTGCCCCTGATATAGTGATATTTTATCTCAATGTGCTTACTCCTAGACTGAAATCTAGGGTTGGCCGATAAGGCAATAGCACTTTGGTTTACACAAAACAAAATTGTAGGGCTGTACTGATACAGATTGATGTCTGACAACAAATTTCTCAACCAAAACACTTCCTTAATAGATTCAGAAGCAGCAATGTATTCTGCTTCAGTAGAAGAAAGTGTGATAGAGGTTTGCTTATGATTGTTCCACAAAATAGAACCGCCGTTGAAGAAGAATGTAAATTCAAATGTGGACTTACGGTGGTCTACATCTCCTCCCCAGCTTGCATCAGAATATCTATTGAGCTGATGACGATTGTCATTGCTGACATCTCCATAGCAGATTCACTGGTCCATGGTAGCTCAAATATATCTCATGACTCGAATAAGAGCCTTCCAATAGGTTCCAGGATTAGCCATGTATTGGTTGAGTTTGCTTATAGCAAAAGAGATATCTGGCCTTGTACAACATTAGAGGAGTTTGAAATGCAAAAAATACCCTTTGTAAAGATTCTTTTTATATTTTTTTCTCAATTTTTTCTTACACATGCACCAATCAAAACACTAAATTTGAAATCTACGTAATGTAAGTTTTTGAGTCCACATTTTGATTACAAACTAAAAGTGTCATAAGTTTTTAGTGGTAAGTCCAAATTTAGCAAAGTATGGTGCATTGGAAAGCGCTCAACAAAGGCTTTCCAATGATATGTTACATGACATACTTTTGAGCTATGATTAAAAAGTTATGGCAAGTCAAAAGTATTAGTGTTATAATATTTTAATAATATAAACTACATCTGGCACGAATTCTTAAAGGGTCTTTTTGGAGCTCAAAACTCCTCTAATTCGGACCATTGCATACATGAGAGATCCGAGTATCAATCGATACGGGTATTCTCTCATCCGCTCCTCTTCCTACTTTGTCTGGGGACATTGGTCCTTTGACAAATGCAGGTCTGGATCCATTGGTGAGTGAGCTAATTTACAATTCATCAAATTGTATATGTTAAGAACATTATGAAGATACCTTTCTTGAGTGATGTAAATCAGTCAATTTGCTTTGTCTCTATGGATTTGAATTCCAAGACAGAAGTGAACTTCGTCCAGATCAGTCATGTCGAATTCTGAGAACAACATATGTTTTGAATCCTTGACCATATTGGCATTATTGCTGAAGAGCAACATATCATCAACATACAAGCTGATGATAATGAAGGATTGCTGCACTGACTTTGAATAAACGTTGCAATCAGCGGTTCTTGGTTTAAATCCTTGTTCAATGAGGAATGTGTTGATCTTCTGAAACCAAGCTCTAGCAGACTGTTTCAAGCCGTACAGTGCTTTATGGAGTTTACAGACATGATTCTTCATGCCTTCTAGAACATATCCTTTGGGCTGGATCATGTAGATAGCTTCTTGTATAACTCCATTCAGATAGGCTGTTTGTACATCGAGTTGATGTACTTCAAGGTCGGCAGCTGCAGCATAAGACAAGAGCATTCGGATCAACGAATGTTTGACGATTGGACTAAAAGTCTCACTGTAGTCGACATTCGGGATCTGGGTGAATCCTCGTGCTACCAGTCTAGCCTTCCTTCGATCAATCGCTCTGTTGGCATTATATTTGATCTTAAAGATCCATTTGCAATCAGTAATATTGTAGCCAATAGGATCTTCGACTAATGACCATGTCTGATTCTTGATCAGAGAGGAATACTCTCTGTCCATAGCTTCTCTCCAGAGATCAGAGTCTGGTTGGCTAAGTGCCTCTTCGACTGTTGTCGGTTCCTACATTAAAAGACAAGCAGACTCAGGAGTATACCTTGTGGGCTGTGTGCGCACTCGGCTTGATCTTCTAGGAGGATTCGACTGATGAACTGCTCCTAGGATATGTTGCTGGGTAGCAACAACATCTTCGTCTGATTCGTTGTCTCGAAGTGGGTCGACGATAGACGTTCCTGAGCCAGAAGCTCGGATTGTCGCAATATCCTTGCCTTTGAGGTTGACAAACTGATCCTTGATAAAGATTGTATCCCAGCTATATAAGATTTGCTGGGTATCAGGATTGTACAGCTTGTAGGTGTTATTAGACGAAGTATATCCGATTAGGATGGTCTTTAGACCTTGGAAGTCCAATTTTTTCCTTGTGTCCTTTGGAATCTTCGTGTAGGCAATGCACCCAAAGACTCTAAGGTTTTTCAAAGAAGGCTTGGAGCCTGTCCACACCTCGTGGGGTGTCTTGTCTGAGAGGGATTTGGTTGAACATTTGTTCTGGATGTAAGCTATAGTGGAGACAGCTTCAGCCCAAAACCTCTTGGGCAACGATGCATGTGCTAGCATACACTTAGCAGATTCGACCAGAGTTCGGTTCTTCCTCTCAGCTAAGCCATTAGACTGAGGACTGTAAGGAGTGATGAATTGCTGCTCAATGCCTTGGCTTTGGCAATACTCTTTGAACTCGACAGAGATATATTCTCCATCGTTATCTGATCTTAGGGCCTTGATTGTCCTTCCAGTCTCATTTTCTACATGCTCCCTTAAGATTCTGAAGTAGTTGAAGGCTTCTGATTTCTTCGTTATGAAGTACACCATCGTTCTTCTCAAGAATTCATCAATAAAGGTTATAAAATATGTGGCTTCCTTCAGCGAAGGATTTTTCATCGGGCCACAGATATCTGAATGTACAACATCTAGCAACATGCTGATGGCTTGACTTAAATGGCTTCCTAGTCTATTTTCCAACTAGACAGTCTTGACAGATAGGTAGCTCGATTGTTTCGCGAGGATAGTCGAGATAAGAACAATAGATTGTCTAGACATTTGTTGTACAAAAGCATAATTTAAATGACCAAGTCTTTAATGCCAAAGTAAACCTTTATTTGATTGAATTGAAGTATTGAGAGCCTGACTAGAGGCAAAAAAACAATGACTTAGTTCATACAAGTATCCATGCCTCTTTTCGAGTGCTAGGATCTTGTCTGTCCTATCAACTACTTACATTGATCACATTCAAATTCTACTCTGTGTTCTAGATTTGTGATTATGCTTACAAAGAGCAGGTTCTTGGATAACTTAGGTACATACAAGACTTTGGAGAGTAGCTTAGATTGATCATTTGCAAAGCGTAATCTTACAGTTCCTTCACCTTTAATAGCTTGTGTGCTATTGTCGCCAAGGTGAACGAATTTTTGGGTACTGTAAAATGTATAGGACTCAATACAACCAATCATGCTAGTCATGTGCTGAGTGGCTCCGGAATACAAGAACCAAGAACTGTTGCCAGATGCTCCTTGATGGTTGGTCATAAAGGCATCATGATCCGCTTCTTGAATGGGTTGTGGAGCTTCTGCAGCTGCATTTGCCACTTGATTCGACTGTCCTTTGTGTGAAAATTGTCAACATTTCCTAGCTAGTTTGAGGCCTAAATTGGCTAAAATTGTAAATAGTTTTGGTTCTGGAGTTTCACACGTGTGAACCAGGCCACAATGTTTTTATTTACTGTATTTTTTCAGTATGATGAAGTGTCAAACTTCATACCCTTCAAAATGAGACCATTTTGATGTATTTTGGTCATATAAGCCATTTTTAGCTATTTTTCCTATATAGGGAATATCTAGAATCAAGTACCTTCTAGAGAGAGGAGAGAGAGTCATCTTCCTCATCCATAAATAGTAGGGAGGTCGTGGAGAACAGGTTGGAGAAACCTTTTGTATGCTTCATTGAGATCAATAGATCATTGTCATTGTTTCTTCCTCCATTGAGAGCATTGTTGTGTGTATTGTCTTCAAGCTATTGTGTATGATCTTAGGTGCTTTCCAAAAGTGGTAGGCTGATGTATTATGGACTGTATAATTCTATTTTGGGCCGCACTTGATGTTTATGGAAGTTTCCATTTGTGATAAATGCTTTTTGATCAAGTTCTTTGCATTCTAGGTAGCATAGAATGTGTTGCCAATTCCTAGCTTATGTAGTTTGGAGTGCAAGCATTCAAGCCAATGATCTTGGAGTTTAGATCCACTTAGGATCTGTATTTTTCACATGGTATCAGAGCTGGTTGGCTTCTATTTACAGTAAGTATTCCATTTTTGGTGATATTTGGATGTTTGATCAAGTTCTAGCATGATTTTGCATTGCTTTGTTGATCAAATCTTACTAACCTTTGTTTTGTGAGTTGAACTTGTGGATCAAAAGCATATTTCAGGTCTATTGAAGATCAGAGGCTGAAAAGAAACTATTTTGGATCAGATCATAACACCTAATCATTTGTGATTGTGAGGCTTGTGCATATTCAATACTAACAATGTTCTTTTCAATCCTATTGTTGACAATCTCCATTCTTGGATGAACACTCTCCTTAAGTGGATGAAACTTCTCCTTAAGTGGATGACAAATGCTCTTTTGAGTGAGTTGTAATTCTCCTAAAGGCTGAGCAAAGCTCCCATTTGGATGAAAGATCCCCTTTTTTGGGTGAACATATTGTAAGCTCCATTGTGAAGAGCATATTGTAAAGATTGTCATCAATTTTGGCATAAATTTTGGTGTACTTTGTTGAGCATGTAAGTAACTCTCCTTATGTAATTTGATTGGAGCATTTGCTGGAAGGTGTTAACCATTATGCAAGTGTGTTTTCAGGTTCTTAACAGGTTGAGGAACATTCTCATGTGAAGTGATCTTAGATCTACATCTAAACACCAAGATTTGACAAGATAGTGAAGCTAGTCTTGTGATTCACTAAGTGTGCTCATTCATTCACCTCTAAATCTTGTATTTATCACTTGCTGGAGTTTATAAACTTTTAGAAGTGTGGTTTACATGTGGTTTTACAGGTTGAATCAATATCTTAGTGTGTTGATCATATGTTGATCAAGTTTGTTCATTACTAGGTAATCTTGGCATCCTAGTTTTGGGTATTTTCTAAGAATGCAAGTAACTCTTCACACCATAACTTGATTTGGTCACTTGCTGGAAAGTTTGAGAGCTTAAGCAAGAGTGTGTTCAGGTTGGTTTGATTTTGTAATCCATTCTTAGTGTGTGCAAAGTGTTGCATGTGTTTCAATCTTCCTTTCTATGCTTGGAAACCATCTAGGTTCAAGATAGAAGTGTTTTAGGGTCCTAAATCTTCATAGATCTCTTTATCTATCATTTGTTGAGAGAAAAGTGAGTGCTAAGTGCTTTAGGACAGAACCTAAAAGTTGAAGAAACATTAGAATCATGGCTTCCAATGGTGGGATCATGCTAGAGTCTAGTGAAAGGTTGAGTTCATCAAACTACTCTACTTGGAAAGTGAGGATGGAGTCCTTACTTGAGTTGAATGAACTCATGGACATAGTTGCAGAAATTGAAGAGAGACCTCTCACACTTCAAGAGCAACAAAGGTTTGATAAGAAGGCCAAAAGGGCTCTTCATATCATTAAAATGAATGTTACAAATGAACTTCTCAAGGAAGTTGGAAAGTGTCAAAGTGCAAGTGAGGCATGGAATGCCTTAAAGAAGCTCTTTGAATCAAAGTCCACATCTAGGGTATTGACCCTAAGGAGACAAATATTTTCTAGTAGGCAAAGAGAGGGTGAAAGTGCTCATGCATTTATCTTGAGAGTTAAGTCCCTAAGTGATGATTTAGCATGCATTGATGAGAACATAAAAGATGGTGAAATAGTCCAAGTTATGTTGAATGGTTTGCTAAATGAACATGCTAACCTTGTGCAAAGTTTTGCCATTCAAAGAGTCTTGCCAAGTGTGGTTGACTTGCAAGAAATCTTATTGGCTGAAGAACATAGGTTGCAATCAAAGCTTGATGGTGCATCCTTGCAAGGTGGAGGTGAAGAGGCTTTCTTCACAAAAGGCAAATTCAAGGGCAAAGGTAAAGGCAAAGGGAAATGGTCCAAAGGTGGTAACTTTGATCATGATGATCACTCTTCCTCTTCCTCTTCTACTAAGAACAATAAGTCAAAGTTCAAGTGCTTTTATTGTGGGATAAAAGGTCATTTTGCAAATGAATGTTATAAGAAGAAAAGAGAGCAAGGAGAGAGGCAAGGAAATCTTACAATAGATGAGGAAGAACATAACACATGTGAATCACTTGTTATGACTTCAAGTTTGTTAGCCAACATAGATGATAATGATCCTTGGTGGATTGATAGTGGAGCCTCATCTCACATGACAAGACATAAGGAATACTTTACATCCTTATTGTCTTATGAGGGAGAAGGTAACATCATCTACACTGCAAATGATGGTCAATGTGACATCAAAGGCATAGGCACTATTCCTATTTCCCTTTCAACAAATAGGAAAGCAAATCTTGAAAATGTTTTGTACATTCCTTCAATCACTAAGAATTTGCTTAGTGTAAGTCAAATGATTGACAAAGGACTTGATGTGGAGTTCATTGGAGATGCATGTTTGATAAGTAAATGTGGATCCTTGATTGCTCAAGGTAGGAGGCATGGTAAACTTTTCAAGCTTGATGCATGTGTGATCTCTAATCATGAAGGATGTATGGCTAGGGAGCAATTGACAAACCAAGAAGTTTGGCACAAGAGGTTGGGCCATCCCAACTTCAAATCTTTGGAGGTAATGGCAAAGAAAGAGCTTGTTCTTGGTCTCCCTAAAAGTCTTGTTGCAAACAATAGTGTTTGTGAACATTGTGCCTTGTCCAAATCTCATAGACTTGCTTATTCTAGATCTACTTCTAGATCTAAAGAAGCTTTTCAACTTGTGCATTCTGATATTCATTCTTCTAGTACAACTAGCAATGGTGGGGCAAAGATGTATGCAACTTTCATTGATGACTTTAGTAGGTATACTTGGATCTATCTTCTTAAAAGTAAGGATGAAGTGTTTGCTGCATTTGTCAAGTTCAAGAATGAAATGGAAAACCAATTCAATACAAAGATCAAATGCTTAAGATCTGATAATGGAGGAGAATACACCTCAAATAGGTTCAAAGACTTTTGTATAGCACATGGGATTAAGAGGGAGATGTCTAGTCCTAGGACTCCACAACAGAATGGAGTGGCCGAGAGGAAGAATAGAACCCTTTGTGAATGTGCCAAGGCAATGAGACTACATGCTAATCTTGCTAAGTCTTTTTGGGGGGAAGCTTTAGCATGTGCTAACTATCTATGTAATAGATGGACAAGTGCTTCCTTGGATGGTAAAACTCCTCATGAGGTTCTTTATGGTAGAAGGCCGAGTGTCAAGCATTGTAGGATCTTTGGATGTACATGTTTTGTCAATATCACACTTGATGATAGAACTAAAGAAGATCCTTCATCAAAGAAGGGTGTGTTTGTTGGCTATAGTGAAGTAAGCAAGGCTTACAAAGTGTACATTCCTTCTACAAAGAAAGTTGTCATAAGTAGGGATGTCATCTTTCATGAAGAGAATGTTTCCAATGTTGTTGATGTTGATGTTGATGTGCCTACTAATCATCATGATGTGCAAGATGTCTTGGATGAAGATGGAGATGCCACTCCAAAGCAAACTTCAAGGAAGACTCAAAGGCAAAGGGCTAAGCCATCAAGGCTAACCTATGATGAAAAAGGAAAGCAAGTGGTGGACAGCTCTAACTTTGCTTTTCTTACCTCTTTTGATGAACCAACTTGTGTAGGTGAAGCAATTCAAAAGAAGGAATGGATCCAAGCCATGGATCATGAGCATCAAGCACTCATCAAAAGCAACACATGGAGGTTGGTAAAGCTTCCAAAGGACAAGAAGGCAATTGGTTGTAAGTGGATCTTCAAGATCAAGACAAATCAAGATGGATCAATCAACAAGTACAAGGCAAGGTTGGTGGCAAAGGGGTATGCTCAAGAATATGGTATTGACTATGATGAGACCTTTGCACCCGTGGCAAAGATGGTAACTATTCGAATCCTAATCTCTCTTGCAACTCTTTATGATTGGGATATGTGGCAAATGGATGTTACTAATGCCTTCTTGAATGGTGATCTTGAAGAAGATATTTACATGGAGCAACCCGAGGGCTATGTTTCACATGATGAGCCTAATCATGTGTGCTATCTCCAAAAGAGTTTGTATGGGCTAAAGCAAGCACCAAGGAGTTGGTATGCTAAGCTCAATTCCTTCTTACTTTCTCAAAACTTTGTTATGAGTGAGTATGATCATTCTCTCTACTTTAGATTGAATGAAAATGATATCACTTTACTTTTGATCTATGTTGATGACATTATCTTAAGTGGTGGTAACAATCTAGATATAGATGAAATCAAGATGGCACTCAAAAGAGAGTTTGAAATTCAAGATCTTGGTAAACTTCATTATATCTTAGGAATAGAGATTATTAGAACTTCTAAATCTACATTCATATGTCAAGAAAAGTATGTTAACTCTATTCTAAAAAGGTTTCATATGGAAGATTGTAAAGTTGTTTCTACTCCTATGGAATCAAATGTAAAGCTAACTACAAGAAGTAATGAAAGATCCTTCAAGGACATTACTCTCTATAGAAAGCTAATAGGATCTCTTATATGGTTAACCATCACAAGACCTGATCTAAGCTTTGTGGTTGGTAAACTAAGTCAATTTATGCAAGATCCTAGTGAGGCTCATTGGAAGCTAGGAAAGAGAGTACTTAGATACATCTCGGGATCTAGAGATTTTGGCATCTTGTATGGAGGTACTACACCTAACCTTTGTGGATTTTCAGATTCAGATTTTGCAGGTGATCAAATGGATAGGAAGTCAACAAGTGCCTTTGCAATCTATCTTGGAGATGGAGTGGTCTCATGGCTATCAAAGAAGCAACCAACTATCTCTCTATCTTCCACCGAAGCCGAGTACAAGGCATTAACAACATGCACCAAGGAGATTCTTTGGATCAAGAGGATGTTATTGGATCTTCACTTGCTGGAACCAGAGAAGACTCCAATCATACTTTGTGATAACCTTTCAGCCCAAAGCTTGGCAAGCAATCCTGTTTTTCATGCAAGGAGCAAGCACATTGAGATTGCTCACCATTTTGTGAGAGATCAAGTCATTGCCAAAGAGGTGGAGCTTCAACATGTCTCTTCAAAGGAGTGTGTGGCTGATATCTTCACCAAACCATTGGGAAAGGACCTATATTTAATGCATAGATCTAATCTTGGAATGTGCTCAAAGACTATGTTGAAACTAGCATCCAATGTTGAAGAGGGAGTGTGAAAATTGTCAACATTTCCTAGCTAGTTTGAGGCCTAAATTGGCTAAAATTGTAAATAGTTTTGGTTCTGGAGTTTCACACGTGTGAACCAGGCCACAATGTTTTTATTTACTGTATTTTTTCAGTATGATAAAGTGTCAAACTTCATACCCTTCAAAATGAGACCATTTTGATGTATTTTGGTCATATAAGCCATTTTTAGCTATTTTTCCTATATAGGGAATATCTAGGGTCAAGTACCTTCTAGAGAGAGGAGAGAGAGTCATCTTCCTCATCCATAAATAGTAGGGAAGTCGTGGAGAACAGGTTGGAGAAACCTTTTGTATGCTTCATTGAGATCAATAGATCATTGTCATTGTTTCTTCCTCCATTGAGAGCATTGTTGTGTGTATTGTCTTCAAGCTATTGTGTATGATCTTAGGTGCTTTCCAAAAGTGGTAGGCTGATGTATTATGGACTGTATAATGCTATTTTGGGCCGCACTTGATGTTTATGGAAGTTTCCATTTGTGATAAATGCTTTTTGATCAAGTTCTTTGCATTCTAGGTAGCATAGAATGTGTTGCCAATTCCTAGCTTATGTAGTTTGGAGTGCAAGCATTCAAGCCAATGATCTTGGAGTTTAGATCCACTTAGGATCTGTATTTTTCACACTTTGTTGTTGTTCTTCGCTTGAAGTATTTGACAATCTTGTATTTCTTGGTTGTTTCGTTTGCAATATCTGCTGAACAACAACTTCTTTGTCTACGAATTTGACTGTTCCTTGTGCTGAGTTGGTTTCTAGTCTGGCTTTGATAGCTTCGGGCCTTTCTTCTTCTTTTGCTTTGTCATGCCCTTGTTGGTATGCAAGACGTGAGAATCAGTTGAGGAACTTGAGGCTTCGTTCCTTCGCGTGTCTTCCTGCAACAACATAGTGATGACTCTCGAAAGAGTCAACTCTGGATGAGTCGTGATGATCATCACCCAATTGTCGTAAGAACTTGACAAGCTTGTAAGCAGTTGCATCACTGCATCTTGATCGTCTATGATAGATCCAACAACGGCCATTTGCCTTAGCAGGTTCTTGAGTTGATTATTGTGATTCTGTAGAGAATCACCATTCTTCATCTTGAGGAATTAGAATTTCTTCCTAAGATGTAGCTTGGAAGCTATATCTTGCACTTCGTATAGTGTGCTCAAGATGTTCCAAACTTCTTTCGATGTCTGAGCCTCAGATACATGGCCGATCTGTGTATTCGTGATGTTGAGGATGATTAGCGCGAAAGCTCTTTCATCCTTCAACTTTCATCGGACGATTGTCACGTCATCCGCTTCGGGTTTTCCTTATGCACCTGTGACAACGTTGTACAATTCTTTTGCCATTAGTACAATCTTCATCTTAAATTTCCACAGATGGTAATTGGCTCCATCAAGCTTGTCCATGAGAGGACTGGCTTTCCCTTGGAAATCCATGTGGAAGAATTAGTCTAAGTGATAGGAGAAACTATCAGTGACTTAAGTATGAAAATCTGATACTGAAAAATACAGAACAAGAAAACAATTACTCTATTGGCTAGTAGAGTCTTGTATTGTGGGAGATAATCGAGCTACAAAGATTGCTCTGATACCATGTTGGGAGAGAGGGAGGAAGAATAAATGATGAACACGAAGGAGAAACAAACTTGAACAAGAAACGAATGAGAAGTGAACTCGAATAGAAAATGTTCATGGACAGCGGAATGAGTTAAATGACTCTCTCCATAAGCATGACTATGCCTATCAGAATGAGCAGAATTTTAGTGATAGAAATCACAGTCATTCTAAATTATGTAGCCAAACATTTAAATGGATGAAGTGCTAGATGAATGATCTGTCACGAATTGCAAGACAAATTATCTGTCGCGAATGATTCGCGAAGAGCTAGACTGTGCTCGACTGATAATTAGTCGAAAATTATTTGTGAAAGACAAGACTAAAAGTTAATCGTCTATTATCAGAAAGAACAACAACAAAGTCCAGACAGAATAAAGAATAAGCATAGCAATATTGACAGATCTAAAATGCAGAACAGATGAACTATGTCAGATTAAGTATATCAGGTATACAAGTCAATTATGCGGTAGAGCACAAGACTGTAGCGGACAAAACCGCATGCCCTACAAAGCCTATTTATGTTTGTAATGAGGAATGAAAACTCTTCTCTTAGTCTCTTCTTCACTCACTTAATCATCTAACCATCATCATCGAATATGCAGATGGTATCCAATATATATACATAATATTACAGGTGTGCAGATGCGAAAGTACAGAGTGGATGTGCTATCTGTAGGAGATCGTGGGTGGCTGCAATCGTTGTCCAATCTGTTAGCACAACCGCATGGGTTAAAGGTGAAAAAGGTGCGACGTCAGCCAGTATTGAAGTGAACGTTGGTGATGACACAAAAGTGCGTTACTCTTATGAATGGCCTTAGGATAAGATTTACAAGGTTCCTTATCTGTTAGGGCACCTTTGGCATTCAGTAAGGTAGTGTCCCCTTTTCGCCTGTCACCATGCGAATTTGCGTGTAAAAATGCAAACTGCATGACAATGTTAGAAAAAAATATGCAGCATGAATGGAGGCAGATTAAAATTGGGATTTAGGAGAGTATGAGTAAATCCAACACCCCCCCTTAATCTGGATCCTTGAATGCCTTGATCTTCAGACTTAGAAATGCACAAAATCTGTTGTGTCCATTAACACTGAGTGCTTTCGTAAAAATGTCTGCACCATGTCCTGTTGTTGGTTGTCCGCATCCCTCAACTCTGGCTATGGCTCCAACTAATGAGTGTTATGGCAGACTCCCAACTAGAACATGTTATGGCTCCGACTAGGCATTGTGGGCTTTCCCAACCAATGGCTATGGCTTCCAACTAACCGAGAGGTTGAAGAATGAGAAGATCTACAGTGAGTGGGTGAGTATTTCGGGCAAGATCCACTCTTCTCTCGTTTCTCTACTTAGGAACTGACTCAAATGATGGCTTAACCTAATTCAATGACGGCTTAGCCCAAAATCTCCTCCTCTAAGGCTGACCCTACTAGAGAATGGAGGGCCTAGATTAACTTAACATGTTGCCAGATGAATAATATACCATACAAGGTGAAGCAACATAGTACATGAAACCACACAAGGGAGAACACTCAGAGAGAAAGACAGGCATGTATTGCAAATGAGGTTCTTCTCGAAAATGGACTCTTCCACTCCTATTTATACTTGGAGTGGTGATCACTTATAAAAATGCACTATGGGACAAGTAAGCCACACTTACTTTGAGTCACACTGGTGCCATGGGACAAATCCCCAATAGGCCTTTGTGACTAAATTTTACATGACTTGAAATTACATATCTATGTGTAGTGCCCATGGCAATTTAGACTTAGAACTAAATAACTTAAGCCAGTATGGATACCGTAAAAGCCTAAACTTGCTGGGCAAGTTCTACGTTTAAATCCTATCCTGCTTGTATTTTTGAAGATATTCCGCAAGATGGCTAGAATATTCCTTGAAATATCAGCCTACATTATCCCCTCCGTTAAGAACTTCGCGGTCCCACGCCAAGTGCAATGTTAAGACCCCGCTCCTTATGGTGCTGGAGGAGTCAAAGTCGGTGCAACTTGTAGATGTGGAACTTTTTGTAAAGTGTTGTTCCGTAGGAGATGAAGCTTTGAAGAAGTATGAGTGTCTCCAGAAGATTTGAATTGAAGTAGAGTGAAGTTGGCTCGTTGATGACTTGCTTCCAATTGCTCACGCAAATGATTCAACGGATGATGTACACGAGCTTAGTATTTCTTGAGACATGATGTGAATGCCACACAAGAGATTATTGAACGGCAATGAGATGAAGATGGAGTGGGTGTGATAGAGGGTGTTGAAATCTTGGAAGTGGTGAAGGTGGATATATGGAAGTGGCTGGATGGATCAAAATTCCTTTACTCATTATTGTCTTTTGAAGCACTTTTGGCAGTAGAGGTGTTTCTTGCAACTATTTGAATTCTTCACAGAGTTCAAGAACTCTTCAAGCGGTCGCGAATGTATAGAAGCGTGTATGGCCTTGTTTTTTTTTTTTTTGAATGATCAACAAGCTGTTAACGTGTCATTTTTTTTTTTTTGGATTTAAGACATGGCTCATTATCATTGTTGAGAACCTCTGACATCCTTGAGTTTGTTGCTTCAAGCGCCGTGAACTTTATCAATGGTATGATGCAGATGTTGTAGATTTGTCTACTTCACAAAGTACTGTGGTTGACAAACTAGAGCAGTGCAGATGGATCCATCGGGGAGGAATGAAGACTTGAGACAAGGATGGGAGAAGTGAGATGAAGCTGCAACATGTAGTATATGGTGGAACATGAGAGAATGAATGGATGGAAAAAGGAATGAGATGGGTCTTGTGTGGATTTGCATATCTGTCCATAATATAACCAATGCTCTTTGTACAATTCTCCATGGAATCATCATGGCTCGTCTTTGAAAGCTTTGTCATTGAGGTTGTGTGCTCATATCTTCAATCTCTGATTGACTTGGAAATTTCTTCAGTTTGCGTAGGCCTATGGGATGTCGCTCGCTGATGACTTGTGCTTTTTTTTTGTGGCCTCCGCAGATGATTGAATGGATGATGTACAACAGCGGTAGTACGGGCGACCACTGCTCAATGTACATTTTTCAAATGAAGCATTGTTGTTGGCGTTGGTAGGAACATTGGTCGTCTGCGTCAATTTGCATATAGATTTTGCCCTTGATGTGACTTGAGAGCCTTTCACGGGTACAAGTTACCACTTTATTGATGATTTGATGGCCATGGTGAGGCAATTGGAAAAGCGTGGATACTGTAGCGCTTACGTAAAACCAACTACTTATTGATAATGCTGGTGGTGGCATTGCAGATTCCACTGAATCTGTGAACACGGTTAATGTCATTCTTCTTTTTGTTACTTTTGTAGGTTACGATTCTTTACGGTTTGGTCTAATTATTAGAACGGTTTCCAAGCAAAAATGTTTTTCAGATAACAATATGTATTCCCAGCCTGTCAGTGGGGAGAAACGAGTATGTTACTTAGATACATGCATAAACAAGCCATGCAACCAGTCTTAGCTCAGTATGGATTAGCGTTATGAATTCAGGGAGCAATTCTACAATCAATCTACTAAAATCAGGGAACAAAACAATGACAAGGTTAAACTACTCAGCAAGAAACAAGAAAACAAGAAAACTAGATTCCTAGCAACACTCTAGCAACCCAAGAATCAAGAAACACCCATTTCTTGATGGTTGGAATGCCCAAGAACAATCAAGAACTGAAATGTAAAAGAATATGCAGGATCTTCACCGCATTTCAGCCTATTTAGTTTACTTGAATGTTGTTTTCTACATTAATCCACAAACAAGAAATGAAATCTAATTCACAACTAAAAAGCAAGAGAGTAAGCAAGAAATCTAACTAATCCACGAACACAAAAGGAAATCAAAACATGCTCATAGGAATTTCACTCAAGAACATTGCCATGAACAAGGAGCTTTACAATCATCAAGAACTTGTGGAAGATCTTCTTTATTCACTCAAGAGAACTTGACAATACATCTCCCTCGCTCATCTTTCACCCCATGGCTTCAAATACTTGGAAGCAGAGCTTACTTTCAAAGTTTAGTGGCCCCAGGTACTCTCTTATCTTTTCAATAAAGCCCAGCTCCTGCCAGTCTTCCACCATGGTCGCATATCGTGACGACATGAAGGCCGCTCTATAGTATAGTCGGGCCATCATCTCATGGTCTTCCTCTGAATGGAGGGCTATGTTGGGATTGATCTTGATCGGTTCCAAACCACGATCCCAAAAACATTCTTGCTGCATTAGGAAGGCCATAGATTGGCGGTATTCGGCACTTTCTTGCACGCATAGATCGGCATTTGTCTTGTATTTGTGCCCAAAATCAAGTAACTGTAGCCTCAGGTCATCCGGGGAGGTTCTCTCTAAAATTTCCAGAATCACTGGCCAGTTCACCAACTCAATCCGTGGTTTTTCTGTTGGCCATGGTTTTTTGCGTTTTAGCGACATGTAGAATGGATCTATTCGCTTCCATGCCGGTGCTTTCAGGTACTCTTGGAGTTGCTTGCTATCCTTTAGGATCTTATTTTGCCACTCCGGTTGCGGTTGTAATGCCGCAATGATCTCAGCTCTGGTGGAGTATTGGCTTTTATCTATATCCTCTTTGCCTCCTCTCATGTTGGGAAGATACTTCCTCTCGAGTCTCTTTGATTCTCTGGTATCGGCCATTTTTCCCCGGGGCCTGGTAGGAGAAGCTGTCCTACGCGGTTGTGGTGTCCTCGTCAGGTAATCATCTAGGGCCTTGGCGCCCGTATCTTTGTCCTTGGCTCACACAATCGTTGACGGCTCAGTTGCGCCCGTGTCTTGCCTGGGTGAGAATCTTCTTGTTTCTGGTGGGTCAACCAGGAAGTCATCATTAACCCAAATGTCATGGTTAGTTTCTAGAAGTTTAGGGATAAAGTAATCTAGAGAGAGAGGTGCAAGGACGACAAGCTTAGGAGGAGGTGGGTTTAACAAATTATACGCGACATTGGGGGAGTGGAGTTGTTGAAGGAAGTCGTCCCGTCGGGCTTTGTATGTGTCAGCTGGACCTTTTGTTGGGTCCATTATTCTGCTAGGAGGTGGTGAAGAGAGAGAAGATGAAAAAATAGGGTAAGTTGGAATGAATGTTTCAGAAAAATTAAAAGCGGAATAAGAGGAGGTGTTAAAAGTGGGAGGGGGAGGGGAAAAAGCTCTAGAAGCAGCTTCGGCCTACTCCGTCATCTCCTTCATCATCCCATGGTTTCTGCAAATGAGCGCCTGCTTGGGCCTTGCATGTCGTGTCCCACAACTAATTCACCTTGTCCAAGACTTGCTGCAAGGCTTTCGTTGTATCTTCTAGCTGTTTTTGGGACTCTAGGATGATTTTTTCCTGCTTGGCCAGAAATTATAAAATAGTCATGAATACTATAACAGTTTGGACCTATGGCTCTGATACCACTTGTTGGGTTTGTATAATGGAATATTGTTTAGAAATAATTATTTTATTAGCTCCAATACCATGCTTGTTGAATACGAAAACCAGACAAAGCCAGCATCTAGCAATTTCTTAATATCTTCATCGATCCTCTTACGATAGACAGAGTTCTATCTATAAGGTTTATCCCTAACAGGCTTAGCATTGTCTTCTAAAGGAATCTTATGGACCACTATTTTAGGTGGGATTCCTTTCATTTTTGTATAATTCCATGCAAATACATCCCTGTATTTGCGAAGCAAAGTTTTCAAATCAGAAAGTTGGGCTGATGACAGATGTGCACCAACATGAACTATTCGATCTATCTCCTCGTCATGATCTTTAAGGTTTAGCAAAATTGTTTTAGCTGGTCCTTCAAAGGAGTTGGAACTTGGTGTAGGTTCCCGGTGTGGCTGTGGTAACTGGATAACAACCGTCATCCAGTGTGAAATCTTTGAGCTTCTGTGGAAGATCGAAAGGTGGTTCCACAAAGTTGTCAGGGGATAGTCTTTATAGGACAAAGGGAGGGTGATGCTAGTCCCCTAAGCAATACCTGTATTCAGCAGATTCATAGGAATCTGGGGAATTTCACGAATTGCTTTTGTTTTCTACTGTTCATCAAGAATAGTAGGCAACTGAAAACTATGATGGATATAACGTTGAAGTTTAGTGAAAGATTTTATTGCGCTATGGAATGGCATGGTGAGTTAAGCTTGCAGGAGGTCAGAAAATACTTCAAGTCCCTGTAGGAATTGCTCCTTTTTGGGGATTTGAGCTGATAACAGACTTTCCGTATGTTCTTCCTCTCACAAAAACTCATCTCGAAAATCATTGTATTGCCTTTGTTCCACTTTTGGGTCTGGCTAGTCTTTTGCTAATGTGGAAGCTGTCAAGTGGCTTCCATGTGGGTCAGCGGATTTAGCATTGGTTTGTTGTTGTTCTTGTTGTCGGCGTTGTGCTCTAGCTAGAACTCTAATAGGTTTGGATGATATATGACGTGCTGGAAGGATTCTATTAGGTTGTTTAGGACATTCTTTGAAACTATGTTTACGAACACAGTTTGGGCACTCTGCATGGTATTGGTTCTTAAGTTTACAGTCAACCATGAAGTGGCCAGTTTTGTCACAAATAAAACAACGATTGCTCATTGGGCCTGTGGCAATAGCATAACTATCTTGGATGGCTAGTTGCGCTAGATTTTTTGGTAGTGTGGATTACCTAGATCAGGTTGTCCTCTTGGAGGTGGTCCTAAGAGCATCTGCTATGGTTGAGGGTCATGTCTAGGTTGTCTGGGCAATCCTTGTATATATACTTGGTTGTTTCGTAGTTGGTAGTGCATCTGTTGGTTCTATGAAACAAACGGTTGTCGAGGAGGTTGATAATGTCCCCCTGACTAGTTGTGAGGCTGACTCCTCGGGTTATAATAGCAATAAAGTGATGTATGCCTCATAAAGTCGCAGATGTCACATTTGAACAATGAAGTATCTGGGACCGGTTGGTATGAAGGACACTCATTGCCAGTGTGTGCACCTCAACAATGAGGGCACCATGTGTTCTCTCATCTATGGTGGATTTGGCCAGTGGGTAACTGACCTGGCATTGAACTCTGGATAGACTTAAGAGTGTTTTGAAACTCTTTTATGAGTTTCTCCATCTGTTGTTGGTGTTGCTGGTTAAGCAACTCTTTGGTAACTTAACTCGTTGGAGTCATTGCTCGGAATGCGGTTGTTATGGTTCCATGGTGGGTTGCGATTGGAATGCGACCTATTGGCAATTGAAGGGCAAATGCAGTTGGGGTACGGTTGTTTGCGTTCTCCATGGTTCAAGGGTGGAGGCAGTCGGTGTGTAGTCTATTGAATTGCTATTGTAGTGGAATGTAGTGCAAGGATAGGAAGCGTCGGTCGAGATCTGACAAGAGGCGTCGGTCGAGATCTGACAAGATGCATCAGTGGAGATCTGACAAGAGGTGTCGGTGGAGATCTGACAAGAGGCATCGGTTGCGATCTGACAAGAGATGTCGGTCAAGATCTGACACAAAGCGTCGGTCGAGATCTGACAGGAGGCACCGGTTGAGATCTGACAAGAGGTGTTGGTCGAGATCTAACAAGAGACATCAGTCGAGCTCTGACAAGAGACGTTAGTTGAGATCCGACAAGATGTGTCCCCCGAGATCTGACAAGAGGTGTCGGTTGAGATCTGACAAGAGGCGTCAATCGAGATCTAACAAGAGGCGTCGATCGAGATCGGACAAGAGGCGTCAGACGAGATCGGACAGGAGGCATCAATTGAAATTTAACTCAAGATTTTACATGATATTGCGAGTAGGTTTAGTCGAGAGTGAGTGCGTAGTTTCAATAGGTGAATGAAACAAGTTCTTGTACGGTCCAGATGTGAGTCGTGGAGCTCGTCTAGGAGCGTGAAGCCTCGGTCGAGAATGGAGCTGTGCGTCGGTCGAGATGAAAGTGACGAGCATTGTAATGCGACGTGTGGGAGACTTTAGAGTGGTGGTTTTGTAGCACAGATTAGAAATGTTTGGCTTAGTTTAGTGTCTGTGTAGCTGTGGAAATGGTGCCAAATATTCACAAATTCCATTGAATCTGTGAACACGATTAATGTCGTTCTTCTTTTTGTTACTTTTGTAGGTTACGGTTTGGACTTTTTATTAGAACGGTTTCCAAGCAAAAGTGTTTCACAGATAACAATATGTATTCCCAGCATGTCAGTGGGGAGAAACGGGTACGTTACTCAGCTACATGCATAAAGAAGCCATGTAACTAGTCTTAGCTCAGTATGGATCATCGTTTTGAATAAGGGAGTAATTCTACAATCTATCTACTAAAATCAGGGAACAAAACAATGACAAGGTTAAACTACTCAGCAAGAAAGAAGAAAACAAGAAAACAAGAAAACTAGATTCCTAGCAGTACTCTAGCAACCCAAGAATCAAGAAACACCCATTTCTTGATGCTTGGAATGCCCAAGAACAATCAAGAACTGAAATGTAAAAGAATATGCAGGATCTTCACCACATTTCAGCTTATTTAGTTTACTTGAATGCTGATTCCTACATTACAAGAAATGAAATCTAATCCACAACTAAAAAACAAGAGAGTAAGCAAGAAATCTAATTAATCCACAAACACAAAAGAAAATCAAAACATACTCATAGGAATTTCACTCAAGAACATTTCCATGAACAAGGAACTTTACAATCATCAAGAACTCATGGAAGATCTTCTTTATTCACTCAAGAGAGCTTGACAATACATTCAAAGCTCCCTCACAAGAGAGGGGGGGCCTTAAATAAGCAAGAGGGCTGCCCATGTGGAGCCCAAGTGGCAATTCCACCCAATTAGAAATTACATGTGGAAATTGCCCTTCCACTAGAGGTCACCATCAAAAGGTGGCTCACTCTAAATTATTTAAGGAGGTCTACACTTATTTACAATGCCTAGGAAATATTACTAGCTCCTACATGGTCGTTCCTTCTCTGGGATACACCATGTAGGCTCACATAGATAATTCACTGTCATCCTAGCTAGTAATTTCTCGGCTCTCATGGTCGGGTCTCAGCTTCTTCTGCTCTCCTCCTTTTGAGACCTCCTCGGTCATGGGTGAGAGATACTTTGTGTCTTCAGCTTGGCTCGACATCTGGGAAGTTCTTTGGAATCCGCTAACAGTTGGATTCTTCAAAGATTCCAATCATCTTTTGTGACAACCTATCAGCCAAGAGATTGGCAAGCAATCCTATCTTGGAACAAGCATATGGAGGTGGCATAGCATTTTGAGGTGGCATATCATTTTGTGAGGAAACAAGTCATGGCAAAGGAGGTGGAGCTTCAACATGTCTCCTCAAAGGAATGTGTGGCTGATATCTTCACCAAAGCACTTGAAAAGGACTTGTTTACAGATCATAGAACTTCACTTGATGTACTTTCAAAGTCTATGCTAAAACTAGTTGAAGAGGGAGTGTGAGAAATTGTAAACTAGTTAAGATTTATCATGTTTAGTTCAAATGGCAATTTTGGCCAATATACATTCTAGACTTAGAGACAAACTTCATAAAGTTGTTTAGGCCTAAGTTTATTTGAATTACCATATTTGAAAAGTGTAAAAAAAGTTGGTAGGTCGAGTTTGAACCAATTTGAATTGGTAAATCTAGATGCATTGAATCTAGTCTACTGGTAGTAGAGGCTAGACTTCTACATTGTTAATGGTGCTAGGTTTGCTATCTTTAGTATTTCATGTGAAGAAAATTAGATCACTAAGATCCAATTTGTCCCTTTGATCTCTGGTTACTAAACATATTTTCTTTGACAAAGCCTAATGTCATCTTCATTTTGCCATACTTTCACACCCAAGCAATTATAATGCATGAGAGTCAAGATCAGTCATCTCAAATTGCTTACTTAGATTAGCTTTGATGGCATGAATGAGATTCTCATTATTTTTTGTAATAATAATGTCATCAACATACAACACAACCAAGGCAATGCAATCATCACTTATGAGAACATAGAGATTTGGATCGAAATTAGTTCTCATAAACTTGTGGGAGAGAAAGTAGTTATCGATGCATCCATACGATGCTTGTGGCACTTGCTTAAGACCATAAAGCACTTTTTGTAATCTGCATACTTGATCTTCATGTCCTTTAACAACGAAGCCTTGTGGTTGAACAATGTAAACTTCCTCTTCCAAGTCACCAAATGTGGACTTCACATCCATTTGGTGGAGCCACCCAAAGTACGATGCAAGTCCAACTATAAGGCATAGTGTGGTCCACTTTGCCAGGGAGCGAATGTTTTTTCATAGTCATGTGGTGCTGACATAAGTGGTCATGTCATTGTTCTTGAAAGTTTTTATCAGCCTACCGCCAACTTAGCAACCCTGGTTGATGCTAATGGACGGATGAACTCAAGAATTACATGCTTTGCACTAAGATGAGTGTTTTGCTCACAAGAAACATATCTGTGTCTAAAACTGCAGACATTTTTGTGGGTAAGTTTTTATAGGAGCTCATGGCAATTTGAGCTCTTTAATTTCCCAAATCGCCCGACACCCGCACCGCAGTATGATAAACAAAAACATATAAATTCGACCATGTGTCAACGAGTGCATGGGATCCGTAGTTCAAAGTGCTTTCTCAATTTATCACCATATCACGTGGTGCACGTACCTTATTTATTAACAGCGCGAGCCTGTCACGGTTACGAAATATATGACTCCTTCCATGTGTCGAAGAGCAAATGGATCCGAAGCTGTGTTTCCGTCTATTACCTGCATCAACAATGGGCCTTCCAAATCTTTTTCCTCCATTGAGCTTTTGACATATAGAGCAAGTATTCGGCCCTTCAAATAACATGTTCTTTAAGGACTCCTAGTACTAATTATGTCTTGGCCCTTGCAATCTTGTAATACACAAAAAACCAGATTTTTCAAGGATTCCTAGTACTAAGTATGTCCTGATCTAGGCCCCCCTTGTCATACATAAATTTTTTATCTATCATATAGATAAGAAGAATTTAAATTTTCAAGACTCCCAGTACCATGATGCACTGGGCCTAGGTCCCTTTATTAAGAAGAGGTTGTTGTAACTTGTATCCAAATTTGAGCATGAAGTGTATCACAATTTATACTTTCTAGAGGTTTCCCTTCCAAATATCTCACTAGATAAAACAAATTGTGTATATCTAAATTTACTATGGTTTAGGTTAAAAAATATATAAGTTTAATTAGTCCTCTATACAAGACAATCATTAGGTCTAACTTCCTATAGATAATTACTTACTATATATGAAAATTGGTACAAAAAACAAATAGTTGTTGGTTCTTCAAAAGTCAACATATTTCACATTTTTTTTTGACAAAATCAATTTTGAAGAAAGAAATGTTTATTCCATTCTCACATTATGTGGGCTTTCTTTAATAATGATTTGGCTCTTATATGCATTCACGCTTCAATTAGAACCTCCTCTAATGACTACCTCTGCCATAATCCATTTTGGAGGATTGTTGCCTTTTATTAGATGTTGTCTTCAAAATCCTTCCAATTCAAAACTTCATTGGTTAAAATCCTCCACTTCTTCGACTTTGTTGTCAACTATACTAGTGAGCAAGTACTATAAATATCAAACAAAACAATCTTTATATCTATCTATTTTAACTAGAGGTCCATTATTTGCTAGGTAGCCTTTTGCCCCCTCCCCCTAGTAAGGCTTCTTTTAAAGTTTCACTGAGAAGTGTGTTATTCTTATATGTCTGGCTTTTTAGACATGTAACTTAAGCGTAAAGTGTGGTATTAATTTTGTTGTTGCCTTGCATTGTCGAAATTATAGCTGTTAGCCTTCCATTGCAAGTATATTTAATGCACCTTACTCAACTTGGCTATTGATGTGCATAACTAAAAAGCTGATTCACTGGAGTACCGGGTATCCAAGGTCTAGGATATATTGAATCCTATATACAAGATGTGGACATAACATTCTTCTCTCCCTTAATCTGGTTTTGTCCTCAAAATAGGAAAGAATTACATGAACATTTCATTTAACTTTTCATTATTAACCTAAATCATTATCCTTAGTCGGACTTACATATCACATAGTACATAGAGATAAATCTATTTTTCAATTGTTAATCTCTATTATGGAGTACAACTCAGTTTTGAAAGTATACTAAGCATATAAATTTTCTCATCTAGGTTCACTCTCTATTAGTTAGTAATATCACCTTCATGTAAAACACTTACATGAAACATTGAGTGAGGTATTACCTAACTTAAGAGTTTAAAGTTAAAAGAAAAAATAATAAGTACAGTCCTGAGATTATCCACAAAATCTGGCAGCAAAGAGATTCAAAACACTGATCTAAATTCCGAACATCATTTAATAGATCAAGAATTAATAGTCACACTTAAGAATCATCACAGTTCCTTATAATCCTCTAACAACAATTAAGTATCTATTTATGTAATCATAAATATTTAGACTCATATGATTCGTCAA